>JAJGRX010001474.1:0-50861 GCA_025461125.1 Carex kokanica | reverse complement strand
TTTTTTTTGAACACTTGATATCTTAGATATGAATACTTGATGTATTTATATGAATACTTGATATATTATATATGATATACTTGCACTCGCCACGATAATGACAAGTTTTGTTTTGTCTTTTTAGCGCTGAAATTGTGGTCCCCTCTTAATTAGCAGTCAACAAAGACAGTTATTGACTGGGGGTATGAATGGGGGGGATGGGAGCTGGGGGATAGTTAGTCGGTCCCTAATAAAAATGTGTTCCACAGACGCGCAATTTCCGACACACCGACCTGCACATTTCCTGTAACTAACTCAACCAATCTTGATGAGCTAAGAAGACAATATATGTTGGCATTCGTTGCTTCCTGGCCAGTTCGATCTGACAATCAGGGCACGTTTGAACACGGCACCACCTGGCTCAACGAAAGTACCAGTTATTTAACATAGAGACGAAAATGATATGGCAGATGGTGCTTGGACATGCCACTCCGGTACTGAATTTAAACTTCTTGAGTTAGTGGTTGAGTCTGTACCAGTTGTAGTCAGACCAATTATGACCCATACCCGGGTAGTGTACCTGGAAGTAGCAGAACATACCAGTGCACATTCACCCATATTGTGATGACCCCCCAATTATAGGATGATTTGTGTAATTATTTTGACCGGCTGAATAATGATACTGACTCAGACACAAACTCTGACCTTGGTGACTCGGTTGTCGGAGAAGATGATATGGCCGAGGAACTGCCTGAAATAATCCGAGGAACTGTCAAGATATGTAAAGGGTAGTGGAGCCAGCGGAGGAACTGTCTGAAATAATCCGAACTGCCGCATAACCCTCTCAGGAAAGACCATCTCTACCTCCCAGAAATAGATGCACCACAAGCGACACACAAACACAGCCTGGTCTCTAATCCCGCGCCAAGGTAATGCTGGTAGTAACTCGCATACGGCATCCAATTGACAACATCCACCTTCAAACGCTCAAATTGATTCTGAAATTGCGGTGTGCCTAAGTTATAAAAACATGCCAGTTACATATTGAGTCGACACTAAATTATTTTGAACACATAATATTCAATAATAAAATTTACCTTTCACAGGGTTGCCAACAAATTCGTGCGGAATAGTCCATTTTGCTCCAAACGGCAGATCTCTAGTATGACTCGCGCCAAATGGTAAATCATTTTTGGGTCTGGGCGCCTATAGGAAACCGGGTCCAAGACCACATCTGGAGTAGTAGTAATGGACCATTAATCGAAGCCACTTTCATCTGCAAGCCCGGGACAACTCACGATACAGGCAAGCAAGCACAGCACCTCCCCAATTGTAGTCAACATCCCGAGGTCATTCTCTAAGAACTGCAAGTACATTATCGGGACAAAATTTGAACTCGTATCAGGAAACATTACAGACCGAACAAGTCCATGCATAGGCTCGGGTGTATCGGTTGACTGTCTCCAGGTCAGTAAACTGAAATTCCATACCAAAGTGGTCCTTCAACCAATTAAGTCGCATATAGTATTTTGATTGTTTTTTTGTCTCGTTGGGTTCGTCTTTGTGCAGCACCTTTGTATAAAAAAACTCATCATCACTATCTTCGTAACCATCGTATACTTCATGTCCCAGGCATTCCAAGATCAATTGTGACCAGTTATCATCGGTATGTCCGGAAACGACCCGTCATGTAAACATAGATGTTAGATAAATATATTTGCATTAAATCTAAATTAATAACAGAAGTGTAAATAATTAAAAAAAAAATATTTTACCGGTCACAGGTAAGCCCCACAGACAGCTGACATCTTCCAATGTCACTGTGCACTCTCCCACTGGAAGATGAAAAGTATTCGTCACGGGCCTCCACCTCTCCACGAGAGCAGTGATCAATCCTTTGTCAATATGACATTTAGTCACCTTGGTCATCTGATATAAACCTAAATTCACCAAACTTGTTTTATCCGATGTTTGTAATTGACGCCCATTTGCGAGGACCAGGATGCAAGGCATAATCATGCTGCAACTATAATTGACATGCAAAAACAATTTAACCACAAAAATTAACCTAACTTACAAGTTCATCCGTAATTTTAAATCCAAATGGAAATTAAACTAATACCGTCGTATTCGCCTTGTATAACTTGTGTTGTTCTTGAGGCAATTGCAGTAAGGCCTGGGAGGGTTGCTCGTCATCAATTTTGCACTACATTATCAATAAAAGTACAAATTAAAACAAATCCATCCAAAAAAAAAATACATATGCTCCTCTGATTTGGCCGAATTGATTATTTTTTTTACTTGGCCGAATTCTAATTTTTTTTTACTTGGCCGAGTTAAATTACACTAAAAAACGCTAAATTACACTAAAAAAAACAAAATTGTTCTGCATTTATTAAAATAAATTTTACGAACAAAATTCATCTACATGCAAACTTACTACAATTACTAAACTAACTTAATCTACATGTACTAAATTACCATTCTACAATTAGTTAAAATTAACAAAACAAAATTACTCTACATGTATTAAATTACCATTCTACATGCAAATTTAATGAATTAAATTACTTTACATGTATTAAACTTACTACAATTACTAAAACTAAATTACTCTACATCCAAAATAAATAAATTCTACAATTAGTTAAATTACACTAAAAAACGCTAAATTACACTAAAAAAAAACTAAATTGTTCTACATTTATTAAAATAAATTTGATGAACAAATTTATCTACATGCACCCCCAATTTCTTGAAAATTACTAAAATTACACTAAAATTTCAAATTACACTAATTACACTAAAAAATTACACTAAAATTCGGATTATTATTAAAAAAAAAATTAAACCCTAAACACTAAAAAACGCTAAATTAGACTAAAAAAAACTAAATTGTTCTACATTTATTAAAATAAATTTGATGAACTAAAATTTATCTACATGCACCCCCAATTTCTTGAAAATTACTAAAATTACACTAACATTACACTAAATTACACTAAAATTCGGATTGTTTATTCAAAAAAAAAATTAAACCACATACCTCACGAAACTTGTAGATCTGAAGTTCTTCTTGTTCTTCTCTCAAAATTATACTTAAATATGTAATTAGAATTAAAGAAAACCAAATTTTGAGAGTTGGAAAAAAAAAACTGATTTGGTTCGGAAGAGAAGAAAGAAGAGGAGAAGGAGCCAGAGAGGGGAAGAAGAAAGAAGAGGGGAGTCGGGGCCTCTCGGGGTGAAAAAGAAAAAAAAAACCCGAATGCTAATTTCGGGTCCAAGGTGCAAAAACAAAAACCCGAATTCTAATTTCAGGTCCAAGGTGAAAAAAAAAACCGAATGCTAGTTTCGGGTCCAATGTGCAAAAAATAAAAAACCGAATTCTAATTTCGATTCCAATGTGCAAAAAATAAAAAACCGAATGCTAATTTCGGTTCCAAGTGCAAAAATAAAAAACCCGAAGCGGGATTTCGGGTCCAGGCCTATTTTGGATTTTCCGTGGCAGCTCTTACGAAAATTTGTGAAATGGGGGTTGGAACCGAAATGCCAATTCGGTTCTAGAGAAAAAAAAACCTTGGAACCGAATTGGTATCTTTCTTATGTTTTTGTAAAAACGGAAGTAATCATGTTGGTTTCCTAACTTTTTTTCTAATTATGGTTTTTAAAAAAAATTCCCCAAATCTCTTCAAATCTCCCCTGCACACCGAGTCCCCACGCAATTATAAACCTTTTACGATTTTGAATTCGTTAATCAAATATTTGCAAGTCATACAAGTGTTTTGTTTGTATAAACATTTGTGTTTCCATCAAAATACAAATAGCTAGATCAAATTTTTATTTTATGTCCAGTTGTTGATTCAAGTTGCTAAATATTTTTTTAAAAAATTTAAATTTTTTTTAGTACAAAAATTTTATTTTTAAGAGTATTTGCATTATAAAAAAATATTTAAGAAAAAAAAAATTGTAAAATTTAGTATCCTTCGAGATACTGTTGATATGTACAATGTATTGAACGATTGGATCAACTATTGGTCATATAAAAAAGAGTAGGATTAAAATACTCCATTGATTTTGTGCTCAATCATGTCCACTACTCTTTTTTATATGCCTCAATCGATATGTACAAATTATTTTCTACTAATCTAAAAAATATAGTAAAAAAAAAATAAAAAAATTAATTTACAAGTACATATTCATATGGAGATAATGTTGAACGATTCCGATCGAACGTTCGAATTTTGAAAATTAAAATATTGATCTGTAGTATGGACCAATCTGCACTATGCATAATAACCTAGCCCCACTCTAATATTTAATCTAATAATATTTATAAGTCATACATAAGTAACTTGGCTCTCCAACTATTATTTGCTCTCTAATTTCAAAAAGAAGAAAAAACTAAAATAATTTATTTCGAAAGATATTATTTAATATCCTTAAACTTTAAAGAGGAGGACAAACTTACTTCCTCAATATTTATCTTTACTAACCTAGTCCTTGAAAAATAATTTGATTTTTAAAAAATATAAAAAAATAAAGAGAAAATGTGATGCCCCCAAGCGTCTATTCCGAGCACGTTCTCCAACTAGTTCAACTGTCAATTATTTTTTCTTCTAATTTACCTCCTAGCTAAAAAAGAAAAGATTTTTCCACCCATTCTTTTTTTTTTTCCTCCGATCATTATCGTCCATTTTTCCGATAATCTATGAGAATTTTGCGAATCTAAAACTATGAATATTTTCTACTCAATTTTATCTTCAAATTAGATTCATGATGAAGTATTTTTGAGTTGTATATGTGCCAATATTTTTTTCTTCTTCTTGATAAGCTACGTATAAAAACTTGATATTCTAGGTTTTAAGGCTTCATATGCTAAGTTTAAACACTTGCACGCGTAGGTTTGTAGACTTTATATGCTATGTGTAAAGACTGCATTTTGAACATTTTAGAGACTTACACCCACTCTTTATTTTTCTTCTGATCAATATGGTATATAGCATACGATGATGTCTTTTATTTACTAGATTTTATCTTTCAAATGAGATCCATGATAAAGTATTTTTGAGTTATATTTATGTTGATATTATTTTTTTATATCCTATATATAAGAACTTGATATGCTAGGTTTAAATACTTGCAGATGTAGGTTTAAAGACTTCATATGCTATGTATAAAGACTTAACTTTGAATCTTTTAAAGACTTGCACTCACTTTTTTTTTCCTCAGATTAATCTCATTCATTTTTCCGACAATCTGTGAGAAATTTTATGAATCTAAAATGACGAATATCATCTACTCGATTTTTTTTAAATGAAATCCATGATAAAGTAATTTTGAGTTATATTTGTGTCATTGTTTTTATTTTCTTTTTTATATGCTACGTATAAAAACTTGGTATGATAGGTTCAAAGACTTCATATGCTGGGTTTAAAGACTTGCACGCGTATGTTGAAAGACTTCATATTCTATGTATAAATATTGTACTTTGAATATTTTAAAAACTTTCACTCATTTTTCCAATGATCTGTGAGGAAAGTTTGCAAATATAAGCTACAAATGTCTTCTATTCGATTTTCTTTTTCAAATGAGATCCATCATGAAATATTATTGAGTTATATTTGTGCCGTTATTTTTTTTATTCTTGATACACTATGTACAAAAACTTACATGGCTAGGTTTAAATGTTTCATATGTTGAGTTTAAAACTTGCAGCGTCTTCTATTCGATTTTCTCTTTTAAATTAGATCCATAATGAAATATTTTTGAGTTATATATGTGTGGTTTATTTTTCTTCTTGAAAAGCTACATATAAAAACTTGATATGCTAGGTTAAATACTTGCACAAGTAGATTTAAAAACTTGTGCACGCTAGCGCCAGTTGTAAATACACTAGTGATCTTCTAGAAGGTGATTCAGGTTAAAGGTAATTAGAGGTAAGAAATTTGACCGGAGATTGGCAATTATCATATTTCAAAACTAAAATCTAAATTTTGTCCTTGAAAGTTTAAAAATTACGATGGAAAAAGTATAAAAAAGTTGGATTACAAAAATTTGCTGACAAAATTATAGATGTCTAAAATAAATGCCGAATCTGATTCCATGATGTCATCATATCGGATTGTATCTTCGGAAGCTTGTTCGTATCGTTGAATTATTCTAGTTTTTTTTTTTTTTTTTTTTTGCTCCCTGGACGTAAAAGTTCTTCTAGAATCTTAGACTCATCCATTTCTCCACGGCGGCGGACATGCCCCAATTTTCTTTTAATTAAAAAGATTAAAAATAAAATAAAAAATTCGATTTAAAATAAATAGATGATTATTTTTCTTTAAAAATAATATATAAATATGGAATCATTGATTCGGTTATCCTCCATATATACGGTCTATCCTTGTTGAGTTCTCCACAAGGTTGGTCATCTAAAACTGTCTCCATCATGAATCGAATTAATGATTTGGTCTCTCTCAAAGAAGAGAATGGATCGTAGGAAAAGAGATGGATATTAAATGATTCTGTTGTTTTCTTTTGACTTATTATGTGTTGTGTTGCCGGTCGTGTAATTAAAGATGCGACGAAGAGTAGATCGAACTACTGATTCAATTAATTTAGGTGGGAATATCACAATAATATATCATTGATTCAGCCCTAATTATTTCGAATAAGCTGACCAATGAATTTTTTTAATTTTTAAAAACAAAAAGATTGTGCAAAACCCCTGCGGTACGTAGTTGATGCTTTTTAATTCTTCAACCAAAATTAAGTGTACACATTACGTACACGTATATAATTAGTCATGCATGCATTATGAGTACACAACATTAGTAGCTTGGTATTTGTTCGTAGGAAGATACATAAGAAAAGTCAAAACCGAAACTGGCATGGACTTAGGACAAGATATGGTCATTCGTTCACACACTACAAGCATCTGTTGCTTGACTCACATAAGCTATGGTAATTCGTTCACACCCGAAATTTTTAAATATATCAAAACGGCACCGTTTGGTAGGAATTCTAGATTTAGCACGGCTGCAGATCAGCTGAGCGGCCCCATTTTCTGGGGACTGCAGATCCGCTGAGCGGCCCCATTTCAAGGGCCGCATATCCGCTGAGCGGCCCCTAGGGCTGCATATCGGCTGAGCCGTCCCAGGGGGCCGCATATCGGCTGAGCGGTCCCTCTTTTTTATTTATTTATACTTTTTTTTGGTAATTGTGTTATAAACATAATTGTATTTGTGTTTTAGTTTGTAAATGTTGTTTAAAATTTATGTATTGTGTCGCAAGTTATTTTAGAAATGTGGTTCGTTTGAAATATTTTATATATGTCGTATGGTTCAAATATTTTTTTTTGTACGAGGAGATAGTGATATAATGAACAAAATAAATAAATAACCAAAAACAAATAGCAAACTAACAAAAAAAATAAGGACATAATCTAACAAATAAGTCCCAGTATCTGACATAATTTACAAATCATACATCTTTTCTCTACTTCTTCTTCTGAACCCTCGACCCCGCCTGGAGAGTGGCGTCTCGTCAGTATCTCCTGAGGTCTGTAGTGTCTGTGGAGTCCTCCACCTGGACATCTGCAGACTGGACCGGCTCGTCACGAACCTCCTCAATCTCGGATGTCTGCTGTACTCCAGGACCAAAAACAGTAGTCTGTCCAGACTCAGGATGCGTGAATAATACGCCTGTCTGGCAATGGGGTCATCAAGGGGGGCATGCTGTGAGGACTGTCCAGGAAACTCCGGGAAGGGCTCTGTCTGAACATACCCTGGCTGATAGGCAGGAGGATCCGTCTGAGCGGACTGTACCCAAAGAATACAGTCCGTCTGCCGAGATAGTGTACTCCGGAATGTGCTCCCCCTCCTCACCCTGCAGCAGTAACTTACAAGTTAGTTAATCAAGAAATTGAAAAACAAAACAGTTGTTCTATATTTTAATTACAATTATACCTCCGGCAGCCGTATCAGCCTGAGATCCCATGCCCATACGCCCGAAGTCGCGCATCAACTTGGCAGCTCGGGTCGAACACCTGACCAACAGTCTCAGCGTCATGGACGGGTCTAAACATGGCCTCATCGCCAGTGTACGGGACGTAGACATCAGGCTCAGGCTCGTCGGATATGTCATCCACCGCATCAACTCCGCCCAAGCCAGCGCATCTCAGTAGAGCGTCGAGACGCGCCCTGTGCCCACACTAGCAACACTGCCGATACGCTGTTGCTTGAGAGGACCTTCCCGAGCCTCTTCTAACCGTGGTCACGGCCATCGTAGCCCCTATGACGCAACTCTTGACCAGATATAATGTTTGCAAAGAAAAAAATATATGAAAAAGTTGTACAAATGTAAATATTGTTAGTTTTTAACTTGAAATTTAAAATTAAACATACCGTGGCTGCGAACGGTGCGCCAGCAGGGATAAGACCATGGACCCGTCCTCTCCGATCCCTCGGCTTTGGTACTCGCTCTGAGGGGTTGTCGACGATACACCCCTCCAAAAATATAGTGTACGCGCCGCGATCCTGGTACCAATCTCTATAAGGTCTGTACGAATTACAAAAAACGTTAGATATTACGATCAGAAAATTATAGTGAAGGTTTCGAATTTGAGAAAAAATCAACAGCACTTTTTTCAACCTCAGCACCTGCGTGTCATCTTCACAGATAGGGCACGATTTTGCTCCTTTAGTACTGTAACCCGATAAATTCTCGTACGCGGGAAAATCATTTACGGTGCAAAACACCATGGCCCTCAATTTAAAGACCTCTTTGCTGTACGCATCCCACACGAGGACGCCATCACGCCACAATTTTTTGAGGTCCTCAATTAATGGTGCGAGATATACATCTATGTCATTTCCGGGTTGTCTGGGTCCTTGGATTAGTAATGACATCATTATATACCTGCGTTTCATGCACAACCAAGGAGGAAGATTATAGATGGATAAAAGAACTGGCCAAGTACTGTGCCGACTGCTCAAGCTTCCAAACGGACTCATTCCATCTGTGCTCACCACAATCCTAAGGTTTCTCATTTCGGAACCAAATTCTTTGAAATGTCTATCAATGTTTCTCTATTGAGGAGAATCGGCCGGGTGTCTTAGTTTACCATCCTTTTTGTGCTCTTCTTCATGCCAACGCAATAATTTCGCATCTTTCGGGATTTGCAAATAACCGTTTGAATCTCGGTATTATAGATAAATACCACACCACCTTGGCCGGAGGCCAGCCCTTTTTGTAGTCGTTACACTCTTCAGTGTCGTGGTCCTTACGTTTATACCGTGAAACACTGCATTTAGGACAAACATGCATGTCCTCGTACTCGTTACGATACAATACACAGTCATTCGGGCATGCATGTATTCTTTCGATCTTCAAACCCATTGGACATATCTACTTCTTCGCCTGATATATTGTACAGGGTAACTCGTTGTTATCCAAGAGCATTTCTCGTAAAAGCTTTAATAAGTCCGTGAAACTCTTATCGCTCCAACCATTATCTGCTTTTAAGTTAAATAGTTTCAACACAGCTGACAGTTTTATAAATTTGGTACACTCAGGATACAACGGCTTTTTGGATTCATTAGACAAACACTGAAATTTATCAAAAAAATTATCACTAATTTCATCTTTCATATCACGTAACATGTCCTCCAAATTTTCAGTAAACCCGTGTTCTACATTTTCATCTTCCATATTCATATCCAACTCATCATCGTCGTTGCAATCAAGTTCAACATTATCAAAATTTTCGACATTCTCATCATCATCATTCCAATCAAGTTCAAAATTATCAAAAATTTCTACATTCTCATCATTCTCTTCTCAACGATTAGAATTTTTATTGGTACCACTACTTTGTTAATAATTAGGACTTAAACATCGCTAACGAAACATTAGGACTTAAACATCGATGTTTTTGTTAGCCTTAGCATCGATGTTTTTGCAATTAAACATCGATGTTTCGTTAGCGATAGCATTGGCAATTAAGCAGGGTAGTGCTGAAAAAATATCGGTGCGTCGTCGATGTTTTTGTAATGAAAATCGATGCACTTCTGCCGTCGACAAGCCGTGCATAAAGCATTAGTGCATCATCGGTGGTTTTGCACGAAAACATCGTTGTTTTTTAAAAAACTTTAAACGGCCATAACTTTGGCTAGAAAACTCAGATTTGCGCGTATGACCCCAATTCGGAAACCTTGGGACGAGATGGGGGCAATAGCGCCCTCGGGATCATCCCTAGGGGGTCAACGGAATCAGAATTGTAAAAAAACATCGTTTAGTATCTCAAAAATTGAGTTAGAGTTTTTTATCATCGGTAGACACACAACGACCCGTTTGCGGCTAGTGACAGTGTCGTATGCAGCATAGTAAAAATCAGAACTTGTATCAAAATTACTTATCTGATGTTTGGTGTTCGCATGCGGATAGTGAATTTAATTTGACAATAACCAGCATTCTAATATTGAGTATCATTTATTATGTATGTTCAAACAAGAAACAATCTGTGTGATATATTTAATAAAAAAATCGATAAATATACTATCAAAAAATTAATTTGACAAATATTTAAAAAAAAAATTCGATTTTTTAGGGTTATATTTAAGCATTTTAGCTATTTGTCTCTAAAAATAAAAATTAAATCCTGGACCGGCCATTAAATGGTCAGTTTGGGCATTTTTAATAAAATGTTACGGGTGCGGGCATTTTTATTAATCTTTATTTAACTTAGGGTATTTTTAAAAATGTCAGTCGAGACCAGTGTAATTAAAATCGGACTGGACAGGTGGGTTAATCCGAATAAATCAGACCTGATCATCTATCCGGTTCAGTTCTGTTAAAGAATCGCTTCTGCTTTCATACCGGTCAAAACCGGTTCGACCGACCGGGATTTATTAAAAAACCAGAGTATCGGACGGAAAAAAAACGGTTCAAAATATATTCATTCCCGGATAAGAATTTTCGTATACCTCTCTCCTTCCACCAGCTTGCCTTTTCTCGACGCCATCTGATGTCGGAGATCGAACGAAAAGGACTGACGTGCTGCTCTGAACAAGCCCTTCCCGACCTCAACCCTCTAGGTATCGATTGGAAATGATGCTTATTTTGTGAAGGGACGAAAGAGGCGGATGTAGAAAGGTTTGATCTTTGATGTGCTTTCAGGATAAATTGTGGAGTACGGAAAATTTTAATGGCGATGGAAGATACATTAGAGGAGAAATAGTGATAAGAAATTAAAGTTTCACACTGTAAAAGAATTGATCAGTTAAATGAATTACTGGTGATATGAGAAATAGTGATAAGAATCGGGAGTGTGTGTTAATTGAGCTTCTTTTAGTCTAATTTACATTAAACTAATAAGTAAGTGTTTGTTAGTAAAATTTCTTACATATGAACTACAATAGTTTCAGTTCTTGATTAAATTGAATACCAGATTGATTCCACTTAGTGAAATAAACTATTTGTGACAATTAAGATCATTTTTTTCATGAATGAGCATGAGCATGAGCTTCTTAATTATAGTTGAAAACTGAAAATAAAATGCATGTGTGTTATCACTTATCACATACACAAATGGAAGTTTGTAGATAGAATAATAATCATATGCTTGTGGCCTGTGCACAAGCTATTTCTTCTGTCTCTTAATTTCGCACTATTTGTTTTACCTTTCTCCCGTATCAATTACATAGTGTGATTATAAAGTTTCACACTGTATCAGCACTACTTCGCCTTTGCTTAGGCTTATACACAAATAAATAATTAGTTACACTTTTGGATTATAAATTATAAATATTTTAAAAAACCAGCAGTTGAACGGTTGATCCACCGGTCCAACCAGTGAACCGTTAACCTGGAGTTTCACCGGAACGACGTCCGGTCCGATTCTGATAACATTGGTCGAGACTCGAGGGATAACACTGAAACAGCTCAGATCGTACGCTAATAGACTCACATTATTTTTAACTTGGGTAAAAATAGTAGAATACCTCCCTCGATCAGTCAGGCCCAATTGGGGACCTTGGAAAATACAAGTTAATTTGTCCAGATGTAATTAAGTTCATTGAAATATTCCGTAATTTCTAAGAACCATCCTTAGATATACAAGTTAATCTGTGACTACGAATGCTGAATAAGATTCAGTTTTCAAAAAAAAGAATGCTGAATAAGATTCTTCATAGTAAATAAATAAAGTTTGAAAGGCTAGATTTTTTATTTTTTTTTCTCAAAAAGTATTTCACAAATTACTCTTTGAAAATTAGAATGATATTCTTGAATAAATTCTCCTCAAATATAGCTTAAGTTTGGGCCTTTTTAATTTGTTAGATACATTAAGTATATATGTGTTGAAACTGTGTGCCGTGTTGTGTTTAGACGTGTTTGGATCACGCAATGTGTTGTGTCAACATGTCAAAATTTCAGACTTGCTGTACCTTACAGCACCGGAGATGAACACAACATATTTAATAGCACTACACGGCTTGGTAAAGCTTGTTTCGGTGAGCCAAACTATTATACTTAAGCATTTTGTGTCGGATTTTGAATTCTGTAGTATGCCAATTATTTTTTTCCTTTATCCTAGCTGAAGGCTTTTTTTGTCGGATTTCCGTACTTGTTTTCTTGTTTTTTTTTTTTTTTTTTTTTTTTTTTTTTTTTGGGGTGTTAGAAGGCTATGGGATTTAGGACAGTCTAGAGCTAAAAAGAAGGAAAATATTACTAAATATGAATTTTTACAGATTATACCTATGTTTCAAAAATTTATAATAAGTAGATCCATTTATGTCCAACTATATATTTAACCACGTTTGTGCTAGATGTGTCGTGCTGTATTGAAATTTTATAAAATAAACACAACACCCGCAAGCTAGAACACAGTACAATGTGCATGTCCAAACACGATACCCCTGACGACCAGTGTCATGTTGGTACTCATGCCCAACAAGTCGTGTTTTTGAAATACACTAGTTATAAAATTTGTGAACTGTTTGGCATCTTGTTTGAGTCTCTATTATGATGCAAGTATAAAGGCCTGTTTGGTGGCTCAATTACTATGGTTTTTTTTTTTTTTGGATAAGTAGACATGTAGGTATTCTTCATATAGGCTGTTTGGTGTTGAAGTTTTATTTTCTATTTCACAATTCTTATGGGTATATATACCTTGTCCGCTTCAGATTTTACGAGGGAAAAAATAATTGACTGGAAGTTCCGTTTTTTTTTTCCAGATGGCGCAACTCTTGCAAAATGAGAAACATGTTGCATCTTTCGTTCATTAATTAAATTGTGTCTGCTTTATAATTAAACTACATGATTTATGATTTTATAAGAGATATAGTTAACTTGGTTATTAATTAATTAAAAGAGGGATTATAGTTATCAATGTTTATTAAATTAATTAAACTAAAATTAACTTGCACATGGGATCATCAACGCCATGACCCAATTATATCATTAAATTGTGATTAAGCTAAAATAGTTTAAAATTCATAGATACAAAAATTGAAACACAAGACTAAACATAACTCCAAATTGTATTTCAACAGTACAATAATAATTGATCAATTACGAAATTAAAATAATTAAACAAAACAGATTTTAAAAGTAAAAGAAATTTTAATTGAACAAAAAACAAGACTAATTTTTAAGTTAAGTTCCTATTTTGATATCACTTTGCAGTGTATAGTCAATTCACTCATTTAAATAATTTTAGAATCTAGCTAATATATACAATCATATTGATCATAATCCGTTATTAGTATCAATACACTTAATATAGTTTTATTTTAGTATTATATCTTCTATAAAAAGAAAAAAAACATCCTAAAAAATTTTCCATGCATTTGCTGGATATCTATATTCTAAAAATTTTCATGAGTTAAATGACTTTGATTTGACAAACTGAAATTCTCATTCTCACAAAATTTTCATGTTGCTGAACATACCCTAATTTTTTCGGCCCTTTATAGTAATCATATATTGACAATCGATATGTTTCACGTGGATATATAATTGTGGGATTTTATTAAGTTTTTAGCGTAGTGGTTTATATCTCTTCCATTTTACTTTTCTCATAGTCCTATACCTTTGAAAATAAGATTATATATTTGGACTTTTCAACAGCATCTGGTTTATTGCTTTTGCAAAATTTTCTACAACTTGTATGTTTTTTGTATATTTTCATAGACCTCTGGGTTACATGTTCATCTTATTTATTTAAAATAGTATATGACTAATTAAGTAATTAGTACGTCTTAGTGATATCTCTATTACTTTCAGACGTTTCGTTTAATTGTCAGTTTAATTGGACCTTTTCCCGTTTCAATATAACGTACGTGATATATAGCCGGAAAAACAACTAAAAGAAAACGCCGTATTAAAAATATATAAGAAGTTGGGTTTAATTAGTAGTTTCGCGCGTACAGATTACTCCAACCGCATGTTTTAGTTTCTTGCCATAGCCAGTTTCTGACGCTATATATATTGAAGCACGGAGGCATTAATAATATTCAACCTCAAAGCTCAAACCATACAATAATTAACAACATCGACACAGAGGAGGGAAAAGTAAAACAGTTTCTAACATCATGGCTTCGAAAACCGCTAACTTGTTCTCTCTGATATACATGCAATTACTACTCCTTCAAACCCTAACTATCTCTACAATCTCACTCCCTCAAGATCTCTTCTCCCTTGAAATCGCATCGAAAATTCGAACTGATGAACAATCTATCTTATCAGTCTCAACAGATTACGGCAACCTCACGACGTCAAGTCCGGCTGCTGTGCTGTACCCCTCATCGCCGCATGATATTTCTACCCTCATAAGTTTCTCATACACTTCCTCAAACCCTTTTTCTATTGCCCCTCGTGGCAATGGCCACTCAATAAATGGCCAGGCAGCTGCTCTAGATGGAGTAGTCATAAACATGAGGTCGCTCAGTTATGGCCATAGCAACCGCATAAATGTGTCGGAAGTAAACCGTTATGTGGATGTGGGGGCAGAGCAGCTATGGATTGATCTCCTGCACGAGACTTTGAAGTATGAGCTGGCTCCGAAATCATGGACAGACTATCTTCATCTGACAGTTGGTGGGACCCTCTCGGTCGGAGGTATCAGCGGACAGACTTTCCGATATGGGCCGCAGATCTCCAATGTGTTTGAATTGGATGTCATTACTGGTACTATGTAGTTTCTTTTGCAACTTGTTATTTTATGAACTTCTCCCGGTATATGGAAAACAGGAAAAGGGTATTTTAGTCATTTATCTAGAATTTCTAAGTACTGTTTCGAAGAAGCTTTGGAATGGCTTCAGAAATTAGTAGCATTTTTCTTGCTGAAATATTAAATTCAATATAGAAGATAATTAAAAGAATTATTGATTATTATTGGATTATAATCATGCAGGCACAGGGAAGATAATAACATGCTCCAAAGACCAAAACTCAGACCTATTCCTAGCGGTGCTAGGTGGAATGGGCCAATTCGGTGTCATTACTCGTGCACGCATAGCTCTCTCCCAAGCACCAGAAAAGGTGCACTGGATTAGACTTATCTACACAGATGCAATCACGTTCACTCGCGATCAAGAGCGCCTCATATCAACCAACAACCGAAAAGGTTTTGATTATGTCGAGGGGTCATTCTTGGTGCAGCAGGGGCTGATCGGGAGCTGGCGATCGCCTGAATTCTTCACTGACACAGATTATGACAGAATGAGTCAGCTTGCCACTGATCATGGACTTGGTGGTGTTTACTACATAGAAGGTGTAGTGTACTACACTGAGGACATTGCGGCTCAGGTGAATCAGGTATGCGGTACATTGTTATTTCAGTTACACAATACTGGTAAATTATATTGAAAATTGTTTGGCCAGTTAATTTGTTATGTTGAGTAAAACATGTCCACGATGTTGTATATATGTAAATGCGTAATAAGACAGTATAAAGGTTAAGGTAAACACAACAGTAAAAAAATTTGAAATTATCAATCTCCAGCTCAACAAAAAGAAAATAGAGTATAATGTGTTGACCTTGACCTTGACCATTTATATGGAATGGAGGCATGATTTTCATGTGCGTAATTCAGCCCCATACCAGTATCTGATAGTTCCTTAATTAATTATTTTAATCATCTAAGCACAGAAGTTTATGTACATGATAAAGTTATATGTGAGGAATGAATAAGTTATATATACCACATACATACCTATCAGGGTTGAAGCAGCAACCGACCATTTAAATTATAGCTGCATGTTTCCAGGTGGTTGAATCAGGCATCTTGGCCTGTCAACATAACATAACTTGTAGGACGAAATTGCATGCATGCATATATAGATGTAGCTAGTGCAATAGTCTATATATGCTTGTGTTTATTGCTTCCTTGTCTTTCCTTCGTACGTGCTGGTCCAATAATAGTACCATACCATCTAGAGCTACCGGACTATATATACACAAAGTAAAATTTTCATTTATTAAAGCTAATATTTGGTATGATATTAATTACTTTGTGTTTGCACAAAAAGTGTTTACTTTAATTATCTTGAACTTGAAATACTAAGTTGCACTTTGCACCTTTTTTTTTTTGCACAAAAATGGAAATTGACAAAGCTATTTCAAATTAGTTGCGTACATTTTATATCTCACAAGATTAAAATGTGGAGACAACGGCATTAATTATTAATGAACATCTTTTTGTACGTTCAGACTTTAGATAAAGGTCAAGGACTTTTATGCAATATGCTCTCTACTTTACAGCTATATATATGCTGAAAATTAGGGTTTGTGTTTGTTGGAGAAATGGAGGATTATCTCGTAGATCTTCTGACTTAAAATAAATTATCTTATTATAGGTTTGATATTAATTATCTGTGCACTTGTAAAAAAATAAAACCGTTAGATATGATATATATCATTTTATCTGTGCACGTGTTAAACAAAAAAATTATGAAATTTTCACTTTCCACTTTGTTTTGGTTGTCATTAAGAGCTTGTAAAAACGTACTAATGTGGATAATTTCTAGACGTTGATTTTTCAACTTATTAATTCACATAAAAACAAAACCGAAATGTAATATTTTTTTTATGAGCACATAGAGAAAATAACATATATAGATCACATCTAACGGTTTTAATTATTTTGACATTTATGATTTAAATTTTAAGTTATTAACGTTTTAAAAATAAAAGTATGGTGGAGGCACACAAAAATAGAGGCATTAAACCCTCCTCTAAAAAGAATAAGTTATTGTATGCATTTTTCTACAATTTCATAAACAAAGATTTATATATATCACATAAGGGGTACGGTTGGTGGCCAGCCACGTGTTTTGCTCCTTATTATGTTTTAATTTTTACAGTTTTAACTTAACTTTTCTTGAATGTTATAAAAGGTCTAAAAATTTACAATTTGATTTTATAAAATATTACAAACAGGTACAAAAATAAATTTTCAGAAATTAATATTATTAAATTTTACAGGCATGTAATATTCATGAACATATATATATATATATATATATTGACCTCGATCTTTGCTGAAAATTAATTAGGGTTTTTGGTGATGTCTGACAGGAACTTGAATTTTTGCTTGAAGAGTTAAGCTATGTGCCAGGATATGTATTCATGCAAAATGTATCTTATGTGGAATTTCTGGATCGGGTACATGACGGAGAAGTGAAACTACGCGAAATGGGCGAATGGGAGGTGCCTCATCCATGGCTAAACCTGTTTGTGCCTAAATCCAGGATACTTGATTTTGATGCAGGGGTTATTAAGGGTGTTCTTAATAATAACTCGGTTGCAGGAATCATTATCATCTACCCCATGAACAGAAACAAGTATGTATTAATTATTTTCAGCTAGCCTTTCTCTAGCTATATATATTTTTGCATCTTTACTTATTATATGCTTAATTAATTATATTATGTTATGTTTTAGGTGGGATGTTAAGATGTCGACAATGATTCCCGATGAAGAAATTTTCTACACTTTTGGGTTGCTGCGTTCAGCTGCCAGTACTGGAGATAATGTGCAGCTTTTGGAAGAACAAAATAATAAAATCTTACAATTTTGCAAATCAGCGGGGATTAAATATAAACAATATTTACCTCACTATACAACAACAAAAGGGTGGATGGAGCATTTTGGTGCCAAATGGGATAACTTCTTCGACATGAAATTGAAGTACGATCCCAAATTAATATTGTCGCCGGGAAGTTCAATATTTACTTGATATAGTTTTTATAATCACTTATCCATCCATGTAAACCCGCCTTCTAAATAAATATGTTAAAATCAATCCGGTCATGATTCCCTTCCCTTTGCGAAGGTAATATAATAATTTAGTAATGTATGAAAAGATAGACTTGTTTTTGACCAAGGACAAATTAGACACGTGAGATTTGCCCGCTCCATGTGCATGTACGTTCACCGATTGATTGTCGTAAATTCGAGATGTGGATATTAATTGTAAGATCAGAATTACTTGTCTCTTGTCTAACACTAGTGGAAAATAAATACATAAAACAAATTATAAAATAACTTATAAAATATTTATTTTTTTACCGCTTGATCTTGTACTAAATAAATTTAAATTTTTTAAAATATTTCATGTACATGCATCACTCATGAATTAGATAGATTTCAACAGTTTAAATTGGTCGTTTGAAGATGATCAAATCCTCTTAGTGAGCACATCACACTCTAATTGCTCCTTTATTTTAATTTTACTTCACTTACCAAACACGATAAATATAGTTTTTAATTAACCTTCTCTAGAAAAGATAAAAGGAAACAAAATATTAATTACCAAAATGATGTTGAACTCTAAACAAAGCCAAATGGTTTTCCTTTCACGTTTAAAGACCGACACGTGTCTAACTCATGATGTATTGTTACCGTTATACATACATAGCTATATATTAGTTGAGAAGGAATTCAATTACACCTTTTTTTTTTACACATCTTGATACTGTTTTTTTATAGGTCAATTTTGTGATTTTAAAATTCAAACAGTCGATCCAAACCGTTCAACATGATAGATATATTAAAATGTATTTGGAGATCAAATTTTACATTTTTTTGAATTTTTTTACTATTTATCAAGATGGTTACAAAATCGTTGTTTTTCAATGGTCTGAAAACAACGATTTGTAACCATCATAATAAATAGTAAAAAAATTCAAAAAAATGTAAAATTTGATCTCCAAATACATTTTAATATATCTATTATGTTGAACGGTTTGGATCGACTATTTGGACTTTGAAAATGGTAGGTGTCAAAATGTGTCAAAAAAAAGTGTGTAATCCGATCGACTATTACTTAGAGGAAAGTAACAATATACGCGAATTATTCGTGTTTTATTCGTTTTTTTTACGTTGCCAGACCGAATTCCGAATAAAATGTAAAAAAACATATAATACATTTTATTTGCGAATAAAATACGAATAAAACGTGAATCACAAATTATTCGCGAGAAAAACGTAAAAAAGCGTGAAATATATTTTTACTTCCTTGTTGTACTGAATCATTTCCGAATTATATCATAATCACGAATTTTTTATCCCGCCGAGACGAATCCAAACTATTCATTTGTTACTGTAGTTAGAAGGTAAAAAGGTGATAAAAGGGATGGAGAGAATCCTGGATAGAGAAAGAAGATCAAGGTGGGATGGGGACGTGGTGTCTGTGCCTTGTCTGGACGAAGACTTGTGCGGACTTTGAGGTAGCGACCAATCTTTTCCAGGAACCACTCGGTAATTATGTGTGTCTCCGTACTGGATATAATAAATCTGCTGTTATTTCAAAGAAATCACAGAACCTTCTTATTCCTATCCTAACCTTTCAAAGCTTTGTATGTGCGAATCTCAAGAAAGTAAAATTTGTACCCGAATCTCAACAAAGATAAACGGCTGAGATCAGAATAACAGAATGCTGTTATCCCTTTGGAATAACAGCAGATTTATTTCCCTCCGTACCGTGATTTTGTTTGATCCTTGCGATTTCTTTTTTATCTATTGTGTTTCACTTCTAGAACTTTGATTTTGACTTCCGAATTTTATGTGATGTGCTAGACAGATTCTTGAAAATCATGGAATTTGGGGAATGCATATCCTAATATCCTATGAGTTAACGTAAATTTATGTTTGGATTAGAAATTTTTTTAAAAACCATAATTAAAAAAAAAAAAATTAGCAAACCAACATGATTAGTTTGGTTTTTATAAAAACCATAAGAACCGAATTGGCAATTCGGTTTCCAGTTTTTTTTCCCCTGGACCCGAAATGCCAATTCGGTTCCCCTCTCTTTTCACAATTTTTCTGTTTCTAAAACGGTGTAGCTTTTGGTGTAATATCTCGGTTCAGGGTTTTTTCTGTGGGAACCGAATTGGAATTTCGGTCCCCCCCCCCTTTTTTTTTAGAGACAAATAGCTAAAATGATGAATTATAATACGGTAAAATTGAATTTTTTTTTCCCTTTGTCAAATTACTTTTTTGATAGCACATTTATACTAAAATACGCTAAATAACTTGAAATTATGTTAAATTACGCTAAATTACACTAAATTACGTTAAATTACAATAATTATGTAGAATTATGCTAAAATACAGTAAATTACGCTAAATTACGTATGAATAGGGATGATATCTTCACTGAGAAGGCGAAAACGACGACAAAACTTCAAACGGCTATAAAACAGTGCTCGAGTGTCCGATTTCAGCAAATGACTACTTTTCAGAAAGCTTGTGAAAATACGCATGCATTAGAATCCACGATGCTAGATTTCCAAATTCAGAATCACCAAAAAATAAAGGGAAGAGCCTCAAAACTTCAGTTGAAGTTTCCGATTAAGATTTTCATTTCTATTGTTCAATATACGTAGCTCAGTAAATTAGTTATGTAATAACTTGTAGAATACAAATTTTTATTATTTTTGAAATTTTTTTACTATTTTTTATGATTTATGAAATATGGCACAAAATAGGCCCTATTCATACGTAATTTAACGTAATTTACCGTATTTTAGCATAATTCTACATAATTATTGTAATTTCAAGTAATTTAGTGTAATTCAACATAAATTAACATAATTTCAAGTTATTTAGCTTATTTTAGTATAAATATGCTATCAAAAAAGTAATTTGACAAAGGGAAAAAAAATTCAATTTTTTAGTATTATATTTCATCATTTTAGTTATTTGTCTTAAAAAAAAAAGGGGGGGTGGGACCGAAATCCCAATTCGGTTCTCCACAGAAAAAACCCTGAACCGAGATATTACACCAAAAGCTACACCATTTCAGAAACAGAAAAATTGTGAAAAGGGGGGGAACCAAATTGGCATTTCGGGTTCAGGAGAAAAAAAAACTGGAAACCGAATTGCCAATTCGGTTCTTATGGTTTTTGTAAAAACCAAACTAATCATGTTGGTTTGCTAATTTCTTTTTTTTTTTAATTATGGTTTTTAAAAAATTTCTTTGGATTACAGTTGTTTGATCGGAGTCGGAGTCAATCTAGTCTGAGATGGTACACACGAAGCAATTTTAATAGTCGTGTGGATTTTAATTGGACAGTTCAGATCCAAACAGAAATATTTTGTTGCCTTATGCATGTGATACGAATTCGAAGTTACGTGCTACTTTCTAATATTAATTTAATTGGAGAAAATATTATTTGAAGTTTATATAAGAGTAAATATTGAATATTCTTAAGTTTATCAAGTGTTTTTGTAACTAGTGAGTTTAATTTCACAACTTACCAAATTCAAATTTTTATAATTAATCTACTTTACAAATTTATAAAGTTCTGAATTAATTTAGTATAAAGTCAACTGATAAACAAATAAAAAGTAATAAAATTAACTTACAAATTTTTTTACATTATTATAATGAGTGAAAATAGAATACTAAAATACAAGTAGCTATTGTTGACTACATAAAAATCTATCACGTTAAATAAACAACACTATAGTAGAACGACAGTCCGATGGAGATGATCCTTTTACATGAGTCATGAACGCACAAGAAATTCACTAGTGGAAAAACTGGAATCAGGATCGGCCTAATAGTATCGGTTATATGAAACAACCGATTCTAATATCTATCTGGATCGGTTTTTTAAGAAAACCGATCCTAAAAAACTATTCAGAACGGGTTTTATGGTTAACCGATCCTAATTTATGAACAATTAGAATCGGTTTTTTTTATTATGAGAAAAGGTTTCTATACCCAGTCCTTTGTACCCAGTCTGTACCCAGCGCTGATCTGATTAGTTTAAACTGTCGTTAACCGTAATTAACTGTCTCCAGCGGTCCCCACTAATTAATGGCCTTTTAAAACCTTCCTTCACCGCTGATTTCCTTTTTTTTGAAATTTCCTTTTTCCGATCGATTATTGAGAGAGAGAACGAGAGAGATGGTGATCGGAGCAGAGATCGATCGAAAGAGAGAATGAGAGAGATGGCGATCGGAGGAGCAGAGATCGATCGAAAGAGAGAGAGAACGAGAGAGAGATGGTGATCAGAGTAGAGATCGATCAAAAGAGAGAGAGAACGAGAGAGATTTGGCGATTGGATCTCTTGAGCAGAGATCGATCAAAAGAGAGAGAGATGGTGATTGGAGGCAGCGATAGCCTTCTTTTCGTTGCTGACTCAGTCAGGTATTGGCACTGGATCTGAAGCCTTTCTTGATTTAACAGACTTTTCGTTGTTGACTCACTTCACACATTCACACCTTTTGATGAATATTGAGTTAAGAATCACGTGTGTCAACAACAAGCTCACCTTGCTAAATACTACAACAACAAGGCTTTTAATAGCCTTTGGATAGTAAATCTATATATTCTCATGCTTTTTTCGAGATGTAATTTCTCAAATTTCTACTATGTTACTGTACCTTACTAGTTTTACTTTTACCATTGTATTGTCCTGCCAAATCATAGGAAATGATCCTACGGTGAAATTCTAAATTTGCTTGCTTTGTTAAATATTACTTAATTCTTGAATTTGCAATTGATTTTTCTTTTTCTTCCTTGTTGAATAGGACGAAATTAAAAATGCAAGGAAGGCTGTCCATTTGCAGCTGATGTTTTACCTTTTTTCAACTGCGTACCAAATACTTCTCATGATCGGAACTGATACCAACATTTTTTATTGGAAATTGCAAAAATTAACTGCCAGCAAAAATCCGATAACAGGAAGCTAATCAAAACCTGGTTACCTCGATTTTAGTTCAATTTTGGCTTATGAAGAGAATTGTCAAGTTAGAGGTAAAATAGTCAATATAAGGGAGTATACTTTTTCTTTTGGTTGTCAAGTTAGAGGAAATTTGCCGTATAACAAGGAATTCTTGTCGAGATCCTCAAACCTATAATGGCAAAGGTCTGGTATCAGTTGTTGGAAATGTGAATTTTAGTTAGGGTTTGAGGTTGAAAACCTTTCTTGGAGTCCCTAACTATTGGATAGTTAGGGATTGGGGCTGAAAACCTTTCTTGGAAATGTGAATTTTAGTTATGTTGCAAAATTAAGCCAAATTTTCATACTTCTCATGGTGCATGTTGAACAAATTTAATAATTAACTAGGAGGTGTTACTTGTATACAATAATATTGTAAATTAGGGTACGTGATGTGAGACTCAAATTTGTTTCATGGTGACATTTGGTTGAAGGGTAAAATGGTAGGAAGAGACGAGACCCGCTGCTGTTCAGAAAACTGCAGCAGGTTGTGTCAAGTTCGAAGGTCCCAAAAGTGGGTCTCCTAAGAGTGCACGACCCTCAAATTTTGTGAAAAACTAGGGTTTGTAGTGCAAATTGTGACTATATTTTAGTTTGTCCTAAATTGATACCCTAATGTCTACTGGTACAGTATTTTCTCCGACCAATCCAGATTCTGAAAATTATAGGCTATTGGAGAAATCAGAAAAGTGTACAAAAACATATGTTATATTGCTTATTTTTACTTGATGTTTTGTGGAATGACAGTAGATAAATATGAGAGGGTTATGTAGAATTTTGAGAGGATAATGTGTGAGGAAAATTTGAGAAAAAGCCATTTGAACTAGCGTACCAGCTGCTGTTCAAAAAACTGCAGCAGGTTGTGTCAAGTTCAAAGGCTCCAAAACTAGGTCTCCCAAAGGCACATGACCATAAAACTTTGCGAGCAACTGGGATTTGAAGTGAACATTGTGATAATATTTTACTTTGGTCTAAATTGTTACCCTAATGTCTACTGGTACGGGTTTTTCTCTGACTGGTTCAGATTATGAGAAATTCTGGACTGCTGGAGAAAAACATGCAGAAACAGATGTTACATTGCTTATTTTTACTTGATATTTTGTGGGATACTAGTAGACACATAGGGTAGGGTTGTGTAAAATGTTTAGGGGGTCATGTATGGGAAAATATTGAGAAAAAGTCATCTGAACTGGCGTACCAGCAGCTGGTTCGAACAGTATAGGGTCACAATTTTGATGTATTTCAATAGCATGTGACTAATCCTTCTAAATACACAACTAGTCCAAAGAATGTGTTGTATATATGCTTTATGTGAATGGTAAATCTTTGTGCATGGAATTGAAGGGAGTTAAAAAAAATAATGGGTTTATGCATATAATTGTATGTTTTGATTTATTTGAGAAATCTTTGTATGTTTTGACAATTGTCTATTTGGTAGGAAGAGTTTGAGGACAACTCAATTGATGAAAGTGAATTTGTAGCTTTATGCAATAATTTTCATTCTATTTGTTTTACATATACAGGATTGAATTTGAAACTTGTTGAGATGTTCTTAAATGTACAATATTTTACATGAAATGATTAACAATTTTATAGGATATATCAGTTATATATCAGTTATTTGCAGCTTTTTGAGATGTTCTTAAATGTAAAATATTTTGCATAATCTATTTAACAGTTTTATAGGATACAACAGTTATTTTACAGGTTTTATGCAATAGTTTTCATTCTATTTATTTTACATATCATGGATTGACTTTGCAGATTTTTTAGATGATCTTAAATGTACAATATTTTACATAATCTACTTAACAATTTTATAGGATTCAATAGTTATTTTACAGGTTTTATGCAATAGTTTTCATTCTATTTATTTTACATATCATGGATTGAATTTGCAGCTTTTTGAGATGGTCTTAGATGTATAATATTTTACATGATCTACTTAACAGTTTTATATGATACAATAGTTATTTTACAGGTTTTATAATTTTCATTTTATTTATTTTACATATCATGGATTGATTTTGCAGGCTTGGAGTACCACTGGCACACCATCAGCTGGCTTGAAGAATTTCTTTCCTGGAGGACTTGTGAGTGTTTGTTTTTAAAAAATTATATTCAACCTTTTACATGATTGTTCAACTGGTTTTTCAGGATTTTGCCAATAATTTACAGGATTAGGACTTGAAATGCATTAAACAATTACATGATCTACTTAACAGTTTTATATGATATATCAGTTATTTTACAGGTTTCATGCAATATTTTTATAGGATGTATCAGTTATTTTACAGGTTTCATGCAATAGTTTTATAGGATGTATCAGTTATTTTACAGGTTTCATGCAATAGTTTTATAAGATGTGTGAGTTATTTTACAGGATTCATGGCTTAGTTTTATAAGATGTATCAGTTATTTTACAGGTTTCATGCAATAGTTTTATAAGTTGTGTGAGTTATTTTACAGGATTCATGACTTAGTTTTATAAGATGTATGAGTTATTTTACAGGATTATGACTTTTGTGAGTATTTTCTTTAAAAATCATAGTTTTTTAAGATGTATGACTTATTTTATATGATTCATGCCTTAGTTTTATAGGATACAACAGTTAAATTTAGTTTACATATTATTGATTGATTTTGCAGCTCGTTGACACGGTCCTATCATTAATGCAATATGAGACTCATGTGAATCATCCATGATTTTTCATCTCCCCTTATATATCCGTAAGTTATTATGTACTTTTGTATATTATGAATTAAATTGTCAGACTTCAAATTTTGAAATACTTAAGTCAATATTTTAATGTTTGTTTTTTTGTCTATTGCAGATTATGATGCATCAATATGATGAAAAAGCAGCATTGTAGGCCCTTCCGCAGTTGTTTGGGCTTCAATTTGAGCGCATCAGATGGCTGTTCATTCCAATTTGCAAGAAAAATCATTGGGTGCTTTTTGCAGTGGATGTTCTTAATATGGAGATGCATTATTACAACTCAGCTGGTGATATTGAATACATGCAATACCACTGGCACACAATGAAATGACTTAAAAAAAATTTTAGCTAGAGGACTTGTGAGTGTTTTCTTTAAAAATCATCTATGCAACATTTTACAGTATTCTTCAACTAGTTTTTCATGATTCTGCCAATGATTTACAGGATTAGGTGTTGAAATGCATTAAACAATTACATAATATACTTAACAGTTTTGTAGGATATAGGACTTAATTTACAGGATTCATTACATAGTTTATAAGATGTATGAGTTACTTTACATGATTCATGTCTTAGGTTTATAAGATGTATGAGTTATTTTACAGAATTAGGACTTGTGAGTGTTTTCTTTAAAAATCATCTATGCAACATTTTACAGTATTCTTCAACTAGTTTTTCATGATTCTGCCAATGATTTACAGGATTAGGTGTTGAAATGAATTAAACTATTACACAATATACTTAACAGTTTTGTAGGATATAGGAGTTAATTTACAGGATTCATTACATAATTTTATAAGATGTATGAGTTACTTTACATGATTCATGTCATACTTGAAGTTATTATATAGTAAAGATATTGATATCATTATTTCTTTCAGCTAAAGTATTATGGAAAGATGTTGGCATTATTCATTAGGGCTGCCCAAAGCAGGCACTCAAATCAATGGACTATGCTATATTTGTGCTGCGCTTTGTGTACAATTTGATTACTGAGATGTCTATGAACTTTACACAGGTCATTTTATGATGTATATATTTTACTTTCAAATACCCGTAGGCTTTCATGTCATGAAACCTATAGTATTCTTCATCCTTTTACAGTATTTTTCAACTAGTGTTTCATGATTCTGCCAATTAGGTGTTGAAATGCATTAAACTCTTACATAATATACTTACCAGTTTTGAAGGATATATGAGTTATTTTACATGATTAATGCGATAGTTTTATAAGATGTACGAGTTATTTACAGGATTAGAACTTGTGAGTGTTTTCTTTAAAATTATCTATGCAACCTTTTACAGTTTTATAGGATGTATCAGTTATTTTACATGTTTCATGCAATAGTTTTATAAGATGTATCAGTTATTTTGCAGGTTTCATGCAATAATTTTATAAGATGTATGAGTTATTTTGCAGGATTCATGTCTTACTTTTATAAGATGTATGAGTTATTTTACAGGATTAAGACTTGTGAGTAACCTATGCACCTTATCATTTTCCTCTCTACTGATGTACATAAATCTAAATCCCTTACAATTCTTTTTTTTTGTAGGATGACATTTCTAAAGAACGTGTCGTTCTAGCAATGAAGCTCCTCACGCATCCAAATAATTCACATCAGCGATGTATGAAGTAACTATCCAAATATTGCAATAATTGAACAGCTTTTTGTTTGTGTTTGTTTTATATTGATGTTAGATACAGTTGATGTTAGATACAATTGAAAATATTTGTGAATAGTGAAATGGTAAATGGTACAGTTGATGGTGAAATGGTGAAATGAAATGGTTAAATAGTACGGTTGATTTTTAATTAACTTTTTGTGGTGAAATAGTACAGTTTATGTGTGGTGAAATGGTATAGTATATGACTTTTTTTGTGACTGGTGATATTTTATAGTTTGTATATGATATTTTTATAGTTTCATGTGTCAAATTTACAGTATTGAAATCTTGTAGTTAACATCTGTTAGATTTATAGTTTGCATCTGCTAATTTTATAGTATTGAAATATTATTTTACATGATATATATCCATGTATAAATATTAATAATTGAAGAAAAAATGATGAATTAAAACAAAAAATTCAAAAAAAAAAAATTTAATTTTAATTTCGAATTTTTTTTTAATTTTGATGCAAAAAAAATTAATTTTGCATAATTTTAAGTGTAATTTGTAAATAACAACAAGTTTTAGAAGTGTATTTTTCAAATCTTCTAGAAGCTTGAAGTACAGCCGTACAAGTTTTGGAAGTGGTTTGTGTTAAATCTTCTAGAAGCTCAAAGTACAGTTGGAAGTACATTTACTTTTCTAGTTGCTAACAATTTTTAACTAACTTGGGTAAAAACTGGGTTGTTATAATTTTAAATTAGGTATTATGCATGATTTGTTGTTGAAGTTACAGTATTGATTATAGTATTTTACAGTATTCGCACAGGTCAAGTGACTGTTTTTTTGGGTAAAAACTGGGTACAACTCTTTGGGTACAATTAGTCGGATCCTTTTATTAGAACCGATCCTGATAGTATCAGGATCGGTTTTTACAAACAACTGATCCTAATATGTGTTCCATTAGGATCGGTTGTTTGTAAAAACCGATCCTGATAGTATCAGAATCGGTTCTAACAAACAACCGATTCTAATTCATTTTTTAATGTTGGTTCTGAAAAAAAAGAATCAGGATCGGTTGTTACAACAGAACCGATCCTGATACTTTTTTTATTTTATTTTATTTTTTTTAATGTTGGTTCTAAAAAAAATAAAAAAAAATAAAAAAGTATCAGGATCGGTTCTGTGGTCACAACCGATCCTGATAATTTTTTTTTTTTTTCAGAACCAACATTAAAAAAAAAGTATCAGGATCGGTTTTTTCAACACAACCGATCCTGATTTGTTTTTTTTTTCAGAAACAAAATAAAAAGGTATCAGGATCGGTTTTTTTGAAATAACCGATCCTAATGCTAATTTGACGCTAGGGTTTAATTCTGTTTCGCGCCTTTGTACTTACAAAAACAATCAGGATCGGTTATTTCGAAATAACCGATCCTGATAACTCCTGCTTAGTTCTTATTTTAATTTCGCGCCTCTCATTTTCAACTTAGCGTCTTTCTCTCTTTCTGTGCCTCCGTCTCTCCCTCTCAAATCCTCAGACCTCCGTGTCTCTCCTCTCTGTGTCTCCGTCTCGTCTCTCCCTCTCCTCCGTGTCTCTCTCTCTCTGTCTCCGTCTCTCCCTCTCAAAGCCGAGCCTCTCGATCCTCCGTGTCAATTTTTAATTTTTTGTATTGTTTCAAAAATTAATTAATGGTGTTTGTATATTGTTTTTCAGTTTTGAAGACATCTCGCTCAAGTTACTTAATCATCCGGCCGATCAACTATCACGGTATTAGCTTTATCTAATTTTCTCATTATTATACTTTTAAAACACATTTTTTTTTGTATTTTCAATTTATTTATTTATCTTTTTTCATTTGAGCAAGGCTTTTTGAAACTATCTTTTTATTTATTTTAATCATCCGGCCGATCAACTATCTTTTTTCATTTGTATTTTCAATTTTATTTTGCTATTGCACCAAATTTCTTCAACTATTGTACTTCTTTTTGTGTTTCATGAATTTTATTTTGTGTTCTTAATTGGTTTTGAGCTCCAATAAATCAATGGTAAATAAAAAAAAAAAATTATGCTGGCCAGCAAATATATATGGAAGCTGGCCAAATAAAAAAAAATATTTTTTTTAGATCCAATATAACATCAGGATCGGTTGTTCCAAAAAAACTGATCCTGATTCTTTTTTTTTTTTCAGAACCAACATTAAAAAAAAAAAAGGTATCAGGATCGGTTATTTCAAAACAACCGATCCTGATTTTTTTTTTTCAGAACCAACATTATTAAAAAAAAAAAAAGTATCAGGATCGGTTTTTTCAACAAAACCGATCCAAATAGTAACTATCAGGGTCGGTTGTTTCAAACAAACTGATCCTGATAGTTACTATCAGGATCAGTTGTTTCAAACAACCGATCCTGATAGTATAACATCAGGATCGGTTGTTTGAAACAACCGATCCTGATAGTAACTATCAGGATCGGTTATTTAACCGATCCAGATTATTGTAAATATCAGTATCGCCTCCATCAGGATCGGTTGCATTCCGATACTAATATGCATATATAACCGATCCTGATTCCATATTTTCCACTAGTGATTAACACTGACAGATATAATAGAAAAATCATCCAAAAGAAAATTGATTCGTTACATGTAGAATGTAGAGTAGATAGAACATAAAATGAGCTAGATCAGCGCGACCGACATTTTTTATTAATATTCAAAGTTAATTACAAATTACTAATATACCCAAAGTTGTTGAGAATTTATAAAAATATCCATACCGGCCATTTACTAGTCGGTTTTAATTTTTTTTGGTACCGGTCAAAAAATGGCCGGTACTAATTTTTTTTTTAGAGACACTATGAATCAATAGCTAAAATCTAACACCAAAAATTCAATTTTTTTTAAATATTTGTTAAATTACTTTTTTTTATATATAATTAGCATATTTATACTAAAATACGCTAAATTACGTTATATTATGCTAAATTAGGCCGATGTTGTGCCATCTTTCATAAATCATAAAAAATAGTAAAAAATTTCAAAAATTTCAAAAATTAATATCTACAAGTTCATTACATAACTAATTTACTGAGCTATGTAGATTGAATAATAGAAATGAAAATCTTAATCAGAAACTTCAACTCAAGTTTTGAAGCTCTTCCCTTCATTTTTTGGCAATTCGGAATTTTGAAATCTAACAAAGCGAGTACTGATGCATGTGTATTTTCGCAAGCTTTCCGAAAAGTGGTCATTTGCTGAAATTGAACACCCGAGCGCCATTTTATGACCGTTTGAAGTTTCGTTGTCGTTTTTTGCATTCTCAATGAAGATATCATCTCTATTCATATGTAATTTAGTGTAATTTACCGTATTTTAGCATAATTTAACATAATTTCAAGTAATTTAGTGTATTTTAGCATAAATATGCTAATTATATATCAAAAAAAGTAATCTAACAAATATTTAAAAAATAAATTCGAATTTTTAGTGTTAGATATCAGTAATCTCTAAAAAAAGAAAAAATTAGTACCGGCTATTTTCTGGCCGGTACCGAAAAAAATTAAAACAGGCCATAAAATGGCAGGTATGAATATTTTTATATATTCCCAACTACTTTGGGTTTATTTATTAATTTGTAATTAACTTTGGATATTAATAAGAATGTCGGTCAGCGCGATGTCTATTCTAGCTTTCTATATTTCTCTCATTGTGCTTTCAATTTTTTTTTTAATACGGTAAAAACATCTGTATTGCAAGTAAAAGCAATGATTTAAGTTGAAGACTACCTGGCAACACATTTAGATACACGAGAATCGTTGCACGAAAATGTTGTGCAATAAAAAATGTAGCGGGTCGAAGCTAGAAAATCAAAGAAAAAGAAATGACATCATTGCCGAAAACCCATTAAATGATTCAAGTTTGAGAAAAGGTCGGTAAATATATATTGAGAAAATAATGTTAGAAAATATTTACGAGTAGAACTAAGGTGGTCTTAAGCTCACCAAGTTCTTTGTGAGCTTAACTCAAAAACTTATCGGATTGATTTCAAATGACATTTTCAAACAGTTAGATGTTCAATCTATATTAAGATGTATTTGTACCAAATTTTATATTTTTTGGAATTTTTTTACTATTTATTAAGATGGTTTGAAAATCGTTGTTTTCCAATAGTACAGAATTTTAATAAAAATAACAATTTTCAAATCAACTTAATAAATAGTAAAAAAATTCCGAAAAATGTAAAATTTAGTCTCCAAGCACATTTTAATATAGATTGAACATCTAACGATTTGAAAATGTCGTTTGAAGTCAATCCGATAGGTTTTTGAGTTAAGCTCACAAAGGGCTTGGTGAGCTTAAGACCACCTTAGTTCTACTCGTAAATATTTTCTAACATTATTTTCATTATTCACTAAATCTGACCCGCTCTTTAGTTGTTGAACTGAGCAAATGATGGCCTTATTATTATGTTTCTCAAATTGATCTTTCAATAGTCTATACTTTATTTATTGCTTCTATGTCATTCCTTTCGTGGTGGTCCAGTAATAGTGATCCAAAATTTTTATTGTTTCAATGGAAAGAAAAGGAAAAATAATATACTCAATTTGAGAAATTCAGTTTCTTAAAATTAAGTTATCATCAATATACCTCTCTACTATCCTAATCATAATATTTTTTATTTTTTAAATACGTATCATTTAAAGCTACCGGAACATATATACAAAAAGTAAAATATTATTATTAAAGTTAATGTTTGGTATAGGGCTGCACAAAAAATTCGTAGTTCGTAATTCGATTTGAGTTTGATTCGAAAAAGTTCGTACGAAGTTCAATTCGAAATTGAGTTCGTTCGAAATTAATTCAAACCAAACTCAAACTGGACCTAGTTCGTTCGAAATAGGTTCGCAAACCAAATTTAGTTCGAAATTAACTCAAACGTGAACCATTAATTTATGCTGATAACTTGTGTTCACTGATGAAAATACAAGCCGTCTAGTCCATAATTGCTTTCAATTCTGACTTCTGAAAAATGTTTTTTGAAACAGAAAACCCGGTCCAATTATAAGCTCAAATAAAAAAATTCAACAACAATGCCCAAAATAAAAAAATTAAACAAAACCAGCCATAACCCATAATCGTTCTACCCTAGTCCCTAGCCGACTTTCCCTCTCTGTTTGGTTGCGAACTTGCGATACCAAAGTCCAAACCCTAGAGTTTTCCTCTGTTGGCTACTTGGCAGCGATACCAAACCCTAGACTCCTAGAGGTTGCGATACCTTAGAAATAAGGTCGGACTAAGTGAAAGACCACCCTCATAGAGAAAGACTAGAACTGTCTATTCTAATTTGAAACTAGGACCGGCCATGAGGCGAGGCGAGGCGACTCTCGTTGATCTCTTTTGAATTGTCAGGTAGGTATGGGCTGATAAAGACATCTGATTCATGTTGATACCAGAAATTTTGTTTTTCATGGTAGAATTCTGAGTTTTTCGGGTAATCCAGGCTAATGATGCAAAAATAGTGTGGGATGTTGAAAACCTTGCTACTGCATCTATAAAGTAATTTGTAGATGTTCAATTGCTAGTTTAATGAAGCGAAATATATGGATGAAGCTTTAGATACCTGTGAGGGTTTTTTAGAAGGGTTTTTCAGTAGCTAGTGCCTAGTTGTAATGAACTTTAATGTTTTCTTTATGATAATATTTAGATTTGTAATAAGACTTTGGTAATTGTTCTGTACTTCTATTGATATTTAAATTGTACTTTGAATACTTTGGAGTGCTTGAGTTTTTATTTAAATTGTACTTCTATTGATATTTGGATTTTATTTAAAGTGTACTTTGAATACTTGAGTTTTTATTGAAGTGTTGTAATTTCGCACAATGGCCCAGTCATAAGTCATAGCTCGTAAGTCGTAACAAAGTTCGTAAAGGTTAGAAATTGAGTTCGTAAAAAATTCGGTTCGAAATGGAGTTCGTTCGAAATTAATTCAAACCAAACTCAAACTGGGGGTAAGTTCGATTCGGTTAGGTTCATTTATAACCCTAGTTTGGTATGATATTTGTTTAGAATTGTAGAGTTATATAAATGAGGTGATCGATCCATGAGAGAAAGGTGATACACAATGCCAAGACGGGTCAAGTTCAAGTACTACTTCAAGTCTAGGTTCGAACCCGAGTGCTAATCGAAGAGCTAAAGAAGTGTCTAGGATATCAGAGTCATTCCCCAAGCAAGTAAGATCTTTACCTGAAATTTACAAGTTATCCAATTTCTCAATAGTTTAATCTCAAATCTTTGAAGAGTCCGAGAAGCATGAAAATAAGAAGGTCATAGAGGACCAAATACACATGATTGAAAAGAACAACACTCGGGAATTTTCAAATCGACCAAAAGATCGTGAAGTTAAATGTATCTACAAGACAAAGTTAAATACTTGTGGTGAGGTTAACAACTATAAAACAAGATTGATGACAAAAGGTTCCATACAAAAATCCAACATCAACTATTGGGATACATATGTTCCGATGAAAAGGCTAGAAGTTCAAAATAAGTGGCAATCATATCAACTTGGTGTTGGATCGACATTCCAAAATAACTACATTGATAAAAAAAAAAAAAAATTACTTGAAGGAGCCACATGGGATTTTAGTTCAAGGGGGGAGAGAACAGGAAAAAAAAAAAAAAAAAACACCAATCAGCAAAATAAAATTTCAAGTGAATTAAGTTGGTGCTGAGGGAGAGTGTTGAATTTCACAGCACCGAAGGCCCAAGGCCCAAATTGCTTCTGGAATATTTAAGAGATATCTAAGAGATTCCTATAGTCGGTAAAAATAAGATTGTGCTAGTAGTTTCTATATTTTTGTCTATCTTGTATAATCAAGAGAATTGTGTAAACTGACAATACAAAGTCGGTAATAGGGAAATTAGATTCTAGAATATTCAACTACCACCGACATGTAGTATAATATAAATAGAAGAGTGAGGCTATGGTGCTATGCATAGCACCAATGGCTAGTGTACTACGGCTCAATATGGTACTTTTTAAAATCCTAACGGTCGATCCGACCGTTCAATGTGATATCCATATGAATATGTACTTGCAAACTAAATTTTATATTTTTTCGAATTTTTTTACTATTTTTTTTAGATAGGTAGAAAAATCAGTGTTTTTTGAAAATTCTGGACCATCAAAATTCTACCTATCTGAAAAAATAGTAAAAAAATTCGAAAAAATATAAAATTTAGTTTGCAAGTACATATTCATATGGTTATCACATTGAACGGTCGGATCGACCGTTAGAATTTTAAAAAGTACCATATTGAGCCGTAGTACACTAGCCATCCGTGCTATGCATAGCACCATAGCCTCACTCTAAATAGAATGTTGAGCTTATGGCTTGCGAGTGGTGAATCAGAATTAGATAGCGAGGGGTGTGAGTAGAAAAATATGATGTCGCAAACTGGTTCTGTTGTTAGTACTTGATACTGGTAAAAGTATTAAGTGGCACTTTGCATCTTCGTGTTTGCTAAAAAATGAAAATTGACAGAGTTATTTCAAATTAGTTTATATCTCACAAATTAAAGTGTGGGGACAACAACATTAATTATTAATGAACTTTTTGTACGTTTAGAGGTCAAGGGCTTTTACGTTTAGGCGCTCTAAACAGTTGAGAATTTATTTAAGAAATTTATCTAATTAATTGCTTAGAAAATTGGTTAATTCAACGCCTTAAAAACCTAATTTTTGAAATTCACACAAATGGATTTGGAATTCTTGGAATTAAAGTCCATGATAATATTCTACACGCTAAACTGATAATTTGATATAAAGAACGCGGAAAATTTCCAAACAGTTTATTTTATATGAATTTTACAATAATTTTTTGAGAGAAGATTTTACAAGATACAAATACGATTTTAGATGCAATACCAAGGTTTGATCTTCAATTATATTTTTTCTTTTCAATTTTCTCCATACCTCTTATTTTATTAATTTCTTGATAAACAATTCTATAATTCCAAACTGTCTGGAATGCTGGAAATGGTAAACTGCGGCTACACACAATCACACCGATTTCTGGAATTTTTAAAATAAATTTCTGGAATTTTCAGCTGAAGTCACTCATATTGAGAAAAAATAATTAATTTTAAGTCAATTGATGACAAAATAATAATAGAACACATACACACACAAATCTGACGAGTGAGAACAGGTTTCATAAATTGATCATGCAATAGTCTATACTTGTGTTTATTGCTTCTTTGTATTTTATTCGTGGTGGTACATAAATAATGACCCACAAATTTTTTCGTTTCAGTGGAAAGAAAAGGAAAAATAAAACACTCAATTTGAGAAATTCAATTTCTCAAATTAAGTTGTTGTCTATATACCTCTCTACTGTTTTGTCATAGCTTTTTTTTTTTTTTTTTTTTTATTTGAGAAAAATATTATCTAGAGCTACCGGATCATATATACACAAAGTAAAATCTCATTTATTATATTTGATGAGAAGGGATCGGATTAACACCGTTTTTTGGTGACATCGAATGACATCGTCCATTTTCAAAGTCCAAACAGTCGATCCAACCCGTTCAATATGATGGATATATTAAAATGTGCTTGCAGATCAACTTTTACATTTTTTTGAATTTTTTTACTATTTATTAAGATGGGTACAAAAATTTAATGGTCTGAAAATAATGATTTTGTAAAGTATTTAATAAATAGTAAAAAAATTCAAAAAAATGTAAAATTTGATCTGCAAGCACATTTTAATATATCCATCATATTGAACGGTTTGGATCGACTGTTTGGACTTTGAAAATGGACGATATTATTCGATGTCACCAAAAAACGGTGTAATCCGATCCCTCCTCATATTTGATATGATATTATTTGCTTTGACTTGTAGAGTTGTAGTCACTTTGTGTTTGCACAAAAAAAGTGTTAACTTTATTTCAAGGTTCTAAATAGCGTTTATATCGTCGTAGCGGGAAGGCTAAAAAAAAAACTATAGCGAATAGCGGAAGCTATTTCAAATAGCGTTTTTTTTTTACATTTCGTATATTCAATATTTGTACTAAATATCAACATTATCTAAAGTCTCATAGAACAATAAATAACACCAAAGTAATTAAGAAATTATAATATTCATATTGAACCCGTACAAAGTCCAAATTGCGGTTCAAAATATCCATAGTAATATCATAAACTATCGATTTTTCCTATTAAAAATATCTTAAGCATCATGATTCATGACATAATCTATTTTTTTTTCTATTCAAATTTTAATTTCGGTTTGGACTTTTTTTCTATTCAAATTTCAATTTCTATTTCCAATTTCAAATTGATTTATCTGTAGCAACAAATTCAATTTCGGCTTGAGATTTTTTTTATCTTTATTTAAAACCCATATAAATTGTTTTAAAAAAAAATCCCATATTTTATAGCGCAAATAGCGGCCGCTATAGCGGCCGTAGCGCAAATAACGCATTTTGATGTCATAGCGTAGCGTTTGGGGTCCAAAACGCTATAGCGCGCTATTTAGAACACTGCTTTATTTTGAAGTATTCAGTTACATTTTGCATTTTCGTGTTTGCCCAAAAATGGAAATTGACAGAATTATTTCAAATTAGTTTTTTTTTTAATTAATCTGATCTTTAATTTTGACATCTTTTTTTAATTAATCTGATCTTTAATTTTCGCATCATTATTTTTTTTCAAATCTCATTGCATTAAAATTGATTGAAAAAGAACTACTAATATATCTAACAATGCGCCAACAAATGTAAACTTTATTTTGGAGCTTCTTTTTATATTGATCTGACTTTAATTTTCAAATATTTTTTAAAATAAAAAACTCTCATCCCTTACTTAAGTACCGTCAATACTTCTATCATAAGTTATTTTTCCATTAAACCTCTCGTGCTTTTTTACTTCTTTATCCCAAATAAATAAACTTTTATGTTAATTTTTTTTTGTTTATTAGCTGCACTACTAATAACTCGACTTTAGTGTTTTATTTTAGGTCATATATTTTATTCTTTATTAAAATTGATAGCTGATTTAACCTGCGGAGGGATCCAATTACACCTTTTTTTTTACACATCTTGACATTGTTTTTTTTATAGGCCAATTTTGCGATTTCAAAATCCAAATAGTCGATCCGAACCGTTCAACATGATCACCATATTAAAATGTGCTTGGAGATCAAATTTTACATTTTTTTTGAATTTTTTTACTATTTATTAAGATGGTTACAAAATCGCTGTTTTTCAATGGTCTGAAAACAACGATTTTTTAACCATCTTAATAAATAGTAAAGTTCAAAAAAAATGTAAAATTTGATCTCCAAGCACATTTTAATATATTCATCATGTTGAACAGTTTGGATCGACTATTCGGACTTTGAAAATAGTAGGTGTCAAAGTGTGTCAAAAAAAATGGTGTAATCCGATCCCTCCTCTTATAATTATTCATTTATAAATTTAAAGAAAAAATTAACCATGATTTACATGTAACTATTGTTAGTCTATGATTTGTGGCGAAGACTTAGAAGTTAGTAGTGTGTTTAGTTTGTAATAGAATTACAGATTTAAAATTGAGTAAAATACTTGGGGTATGTTTGGTTGGATTGAAAATAGGTTATTTTTTTTATTAGATTATTTGAAATAGCTTATTGGGTGTTTTGTTAGGTTAGAATAATTAGAATAATGAATTCAAATTTTTTGTCTTATTAGAATAAATTATTCCTAAGAATTTTAAAATTTAACTATTCTAATAAGACAAAAAATAATTATTTTTAATTTAACTATTTTAACTTATTTTTATTTTGCAACCAAACATACCCATACACTTCATGTTGATTTAAAAACTTTAACCTTCATCTCCTGTGAAATAAGTTTTATTTTTTGAAGTATGACGGGTTTGTGATGCTATCAGTCATTACTCATTACTAGGGTTTCAGAGTTGATAAGATTAAAGAACATAAAACCTGATAAAGTAACTTTAGCAAAACAACCCCGAAACATGAATAAATGTAACAAACATGAAAAAGATGATTTAAAATTAACCTAAAATAAAGGCCTAATAAATAAAAAAAATTAAGGCGAGTATAGAATCAAATGAGAGCCGAGTCGAAGCGGAAAGCAATGTTCCTCTCGTCGGAGCTCTACCACCTCCGCCATCTCCTTCGCCGCGAGAATGGCCTGCGCCTTGCTCTCTCCGCCGCTTTACTTCTTGTCGTTCTACTTCTCGTCACCCCTCGCGTCCCCCACTCCCCCTCTCTCCACCTCTTCGCCGACATGCGGACCCTCTTGGCCGGTGAGTGTCCAATTAATGCACGAAATGAAATTCCCTCTTTTTTCTGTTTATTCTGTGTCAGTTTAATTGATTTTATTCTTTTGTTTATTTTTACAAAGGGGTACCTAATACATTGAATGTGCTCACTACGTATCCTCTATTGCTCTTTGGAATTCCTGGTTTAGTGCTGTGCCTCTTTGGTGGTTGGTTTGGGATCAGGTAAATTACTTGTACCCTTCTGGCATCACCTCTTATTTTAAGAAAAATTGGTTTAATTTTGTGTGTTTTCCAAAGGAAATTATGTTTTTAGTCGACGGCATTTATTATCCTGTTTATAAGTGGAAATCAGTAAGTTTTTAGCAATTATTTACTGGAAGTTTAACAATTTGTTCTAGTTTTGTTGCTTAGTGAGATAGCACAGTAATGCATAATTCGATAATGGGGTCGGTACAGGGATATTTATGTATACTTTCATTGGGCATCTGTGAGATGTTTGAAGAAATGCCTCAGAGCAAATGTTTTTGCAATTTGCTGTGTGTGCTGCCTGTCCCCTTTATTAGGATTGTGTAAAGTATTGTATTTACCTGCAAGATGTTGGAAGAAATGCCTCAGAGAGTTAGTTTTGCAATTTGTATTTTATACTGTGTCTCCCATTTATTTGGATGACGCAATGTATTGTGCTTACACCATTTGAAGTTCGGTGTATTGTTTAGGCATCCAAAACCTTAGGTCTGTTAACCCATCTCCATTCATCCTAATTTGCATGTAGTACCGATATTTGGTTCCCTGAATGAAAATCACAAGCCTTGAGTGGAAATAAGGACTTTAACAGTATAGTGTTAGATTTCTGGCTTATTGGGTGATGCCGTGCAGTTGTTCACTGAATTGTTTTTTTTTTCTTTTTGGTGAAGCTTGAGAGGAGAGACAGTAGCATGGGCATTTTATTTTGTGGGAAATGCTTTAGCAGGATTTGGATCTGCCTATTATCACTTGAAGCCTGATGATGACCGGATCATCTGGGACAGGTTACCGGTATTTATGTATTTTATTTGCAAAATAATTTTCTTTTTACTTTTCTTTTTCTATATTGATGTGCTGCCAAATGGAGTACCAGATACTGGAATGTTTTACCGAAGCAATGAAGTTGTAGATAAAATCATAAAAATGTAAAACCCAACACTAAGAACCATAACCCTCTCACTAAACACTGTTACAACTAAATCATCTCAACTGAAATTCCTTTTTATAAAAATATTATCTTATCACTGGTACCAAGAAAATTTTCACCACAGACTAATATCAGAAGATATTGCCTTTTTATTTTTTACTTTTGAGGTACACAAGTTGTTCCTTTCTTTACCACCTGAATCTAAGTGTATGATTGTTTTCCTTAATACAGATGATGATTTCGTCATTTTCACTTTTATCTCTACTAGTGATAGAGAGAGTCAATGAGCGGCTTGGACTGTTGTGCTTATTTTCTCTTTTAGCTCTGGCATTAGTTAGCATTGCAAGTGAGAGGTGATTCACTTTGTTCCTCTTTTCTATAATTTTCTCCATTCATATAGAAAGAAATTTTTGCATATCCGTCCAGTATTTTTCCATGTTAATATTTGCAAAATTGTCTAACATTAGTTGTTGTATGATTTTTTAATAATATTCACTTGTTTATCGCACTCCTAATAGAAGGAAATTGAGGTCAAAACCAGGTTTAAATTTGTATAAAGTGCATATTATGTGATATGTTGCTCCACACAGGAAAATACTTTTAAGCACAATTATGTCATCTCCCTTAATTTGTGCTTACTGTTAATGGTCGGGTGTTATTGGCTGGTTATGCTACTATGGGCAAGATGCCTATAAAGATTAAATGTTGGGACAGTGAAGGACTTAAAACTGGATTGGTTGCAGGGTATTTGACGATCTGCGGTTATGCATCTTGCTTCATCTAATGCCTTGCATCGCAATTCCCACAATGGTTTATTTGCTCACCCCCAAGTACACTTTTTCCAGATTTTGGTTCTTAGCTACAGGTTTGTTAATTTATACCCTGCTAGTGATTTAAAGCTATTCTGTACAATAAAATCCAGTTTTACCCAATTTCTGCAATTAACCCTCAATTAATTATTATTAGCTTCCATTAGTCCCTGACTGTGTAACTGACCCTCAATTCAACACAGTTTACACTCTTGCTCTTGGTTGAACAATTAAGCACTAAAGGACCCAAGATTAGAAGAAGCAGAAAGGGGTTAAATATGACCCACCCATTGACAATAACTGATCAGTACATTTTGGCTCCTAACCTTCTCACAGGTACAGAACTGAAATTTATTCATATAGTATTAATTCTCGGTTTTGTGTTTTTTCACTAGGTTTTTATCTTCTTGCAAGATTTGAGGGTTTTGCTGATAGAAAAGTTTACAATGCAAATGGGTACTTTATAAGTGGCCACTCATTGGAGCACCTATGCCTGTCCATGGTGTCCTTTATTCTAACATTAATGTTATCTTTTCGAAGTATAAGAATTGCCAGGTACTAGATTGAGATATATCTACTCTTTATTCCTGTGCAAATACTGTTTCTTTACTAGTAGAATTTATAAACTTTTGAAATGTTTTACATGTTTTATTCTTTCCTATAAGTGTGTTGTCTACTTTGTGTTGTCCTGCAAAACAATAATCATGATTTACACTCAAGAACCAATGGGTAATATCATGCATTATATTTACAACACATGGGATGTCCAAACTTCGACTATTTTTCCTGTGATGGCATTCACTGTTAATACGACAGTAGAGATACTAGAGCATCTTTTACAAATTTTGGTATGAAAGGGAATTGTATATATTTCTCATCTGTTGATAGCAGCACATATCCCTTTTTACAGGCTAGAAATAACACCTTTCTGTTACTTAGGACCATACATGTAAACTTTGCTTAGAATTTCTTGCTCATGAATTTTGTCTGCTGTTTATGTACAGGGATTCCTAACCTAAAAGCTTATACATCTCATATACCTTATGGATATTTGGAGCTTAAAGATTATGGGGCTTCTAACCATTTAGAAGTAATATTATTTTGACAACAGCAAAAGGAGTTCAAGCTGAGTCGAATTGTAATCTATCATTCTTGTAGATATTGACATTAATACCTAGATGCCTTCTGTATTATTCATTTAAAATCACGTGTAGCTGTACAGATGCTGCTTGGATCATTTAGTGCAAAGACTTGTAAATCTCTGTGATTTCTCTGTTCCAGCAACTTCGTATTACTCCGGTTATAAGCCACATGCACTCCATTTGCTGTTGGACTAAGCTCATGATAATTGAATGCTTGTTTATTACTTCGAACATTTTTACCTTAACCCTACTTTTTGGAGGAAAAAGGAGAAACAAAATACCTTAATTAACCCAACTTTAGAGAAAAAAGAAGAAGATGCTCAAATATGTTGTGTGCAAAATAATCCATACAGACTATTAATATGCAGCTATATAAAGTGAGATATCTTCAAAAAAATTCAATCAAAATTCTAGACAGGCTTTAGAGAGAGAAATTAGTCACGCTGTTATTAGTTACGTAAAAACAAATTTTGGCCACGTGACGTGACGTGACCATGTCACGGCGTGATAATCTAGTCACGTCACGTTTTTCCTTCTCTAGACAGGCTTGTGTATAAAAATACAGGGGTAATACTATCACTTGGGCTACTGTCTAATGAACTTGTGTAAATGTGACCTTCTGTACACGCTATAGAGTAGCTATGTGAGATTTGTCAGAACATGAGGCTTCTAATTCTATGAATGCGAGCTTAATTGTGCTTGGAAGTGACCCCGTCATGTCTTCTTTTCATTTTCCTTTGCCAAACAGATCTTACTGAACTTGGGCCAAATTGGATCAAGATTTGAGTACTCTGCTAAATTGGATCCAATAAAGCTGAGCAAATATTGGAGGAAAGGTAGTAGCAATAGCATACTCTCTGATCAGAACTGCAGAGTGGCCATTAAATGAAGGCCCAATCTATTTCCTTTGGTGGAATTGCCAAGGAAACCCAAGTTGATTTCCTTTTTCTTGGTACTAATTCAGTAATTCTAACTAATGTAATAATTCCTTATTCCTCTAATTAGTTAATAGAAATTGCTCTTACTGATTATTACCTTAAATAGTACAGTCAGTAACATTTAAAAATATGAAAATTTTTGCAGTCAGAAACAATTCATTTCTGAATAAATTGAAAGTCAAACATTTGCTTAATTATCTTCTAGGTCTTATATTATTGTCAAGTGGCCTCCCTGTTTAAACTATTCTTCAATACTGATGAAATAAAATAATAAAACTAACATGGGCATGTCTCATGCTCAGTCAATGCTTCTCTTCCCTGTACAACTTCAATCACACTAAAAAAGGCGCATCTAAAGTAAAACAAGATAGCTGCTGCTGTTAGTACTGGAAACAATGGGGACAAAATATGGTTCTTTTTCTCTAGCGTTGATCCTTGTAATACTTGTTCCATTGATGAAATGTGTCGACTCAAGATGCGTCTTGTTCAACTTTGGAGATTCAAATTCTGACAATGGAGGGCTCATGGCTGGCCTTGGCTTGTATCTCGGCCCGCCAGCCGGCCGAACATTCTTCAATCAGACCACTGGCCGCTTCTGTGATGGGCGACTCTACATTGACTTTATTTGTATTTCTTCTCATCTGATTCTTATTTCTCTGTTTGTTGCTTTGATTTGGTGAAATTTCACTTGAGGCCACTTACTATATAATATACCAATCTGCCCCATCTTCCCTTTATGAATACCTGTCATACTTTAAAAAAAAAAACACACAAAATGCTGATTTTGGTACATCAAAATTAATACATTTCATGCAAAATGGAAGTCAAGTCCTGCTGCATTCCACCACTTGAGTATTTCTTCTTACAGGTGAAGGATTGAAAATAAATTTTCTGAGCCACTTTTTGGAATCATCTGGAGCTAATTTTGAGCACGGAGTTAATTTCGCAGTGGCCGGTGCGGCTACTGTCACCACCGCAATTCCATTTCCTTTATCCACTCAGGTGCTCCAGTTCCTCCATTTTAAGAATAAGACCAGAGAACTTAGGCCACAAGGTTTGTTCTATGATCCCTAATTAGATTTTAAATATCTTAATTTCATACACATTCCATCTAAAGAAATGAGTTCACAATTAAGGTTATAATTAATGTTGTGGAGCATATACATATACAAGGTGTTGGATCATTAATCAGTGAAGATGAGTTCAAAGATGCGGTGTATTCATTCGACATGGGACAAAATGATGTCTCGATGGGATTTACAGCCAATTTGACATATCAACAAGTTTTGGAGACGCTTCCGGCTAGTGTTTCTCGGATAAAAGACGCAATTATTGTAAGTTCCATTTTAAAACATGTGTTGCTACTTGTTACCACTTTATTCTTTCTTGCTTTGGCCTGCATGGACTTGATAATAGATATGATGCATATGCTGAGCTGAGACTCAATATGGACTTGATAAATTACCATTTTCTTAATAGTGAGGCTATGGTACTATGTATAGCGTGGATTGGTCCATACTATGGATGAATATTTCTGTTTTCAAGCTTCAAATAGTCGATGTGAGCCATTCAACATGATCTCCATACGAATATGTACTTAAATACTAAAATTTACATTTTTAGCAATTTTTAGTATTTTTTTAGATAGGAAGAAAAACACTAGTTTTGAATGGTCTATAATTTTTAGATCAAGTGATTGACTTATCTAAAAGAATAAAAAAAAAAATCTAAAAAATGTAAAATTTGATTTACAAGTATATTATTATACTTTGGAGAACAAAAATATATTGATTCATAGTATAGGTCAATCCGCGTCATGCATTGTACCATTGCCTCACTCTTTTGTTAATATCGGCTAGTACAAATGCTGAAATATACTGATATTAAATATATCAATCTATGAAATCAGTCAATTATAGCAAATGGAGGAAGAAAATTATGGATATACAACACGGGGCCACTGGGATGCTTGCCACAGACGCTTGCACTGAGGAAGAAAGAGAACAGCACGCTTGATTCCGTGGGATGCCTTGCGGATTACAACAATGCTGCTATGGCATTCAATGCTCTTCTGGATCAGATGTGCCAAGACTTGAGATCTCAATACCACAACCTCACCATTGTTTGCACTGATATGTATGCCATCAAGTATGACCTCTTTGCCAACCACACAACATATGGTAAGATTTGGTGTTGCTCCTATATATAGTTATATATATTGTCATTTTAATGTGTTTTTGATATTTGTATTTTGTATCTTAGGTTTTGAGCATCCACTAATGGCATGTTGTGGTCATGGAGGACCGCCATACAACTATAGAAATCTAATGACATGCGGGCAACCAACTGCAACGGCATGTCCTGTTGGCATGCGAGCTGTTAGTTGGGATGGTGTTCATTACACAGAAGCAGCAAATCAGATCATTGCTTCCAAGATTCTCTCTGCTAGATATTCGAAACCTTCCATAAAATTGTCATGTCTCTGTTACTGAAATTATTTACTATTTCTTCTTCAAATATGTATTTGACTAACTCTATACTTAATATATTTCAAAGAGAATAAAGGAACTCAACTTGTAATAATTTCTCCATTAGTTGTGAATCTAGAATTAATTTTTTTCACTCCACTAGTGCAAATCCTTTCATGCATTGACTTTAAATCTCTATTTTTAGAATTCAAATGAAGCATGATCCGGATCGCTCAATTTGATCTACAGATAAAATAGTTATGCAAACTATTTTTTTTAGATTTTATTTTCTTACTATTTTTTTTGGGTATGAAGAAAATTATTGTCATTAGATTGAATAGTTCAAATCGGTTGGTTGAGTTGTAAAATTAGAAGTTTGGAGCCAAAGCATGAGAAAATAGCATGTTTTAAGTGACATCTTGGTCAAAACTAACTAAAATTGCCCCTCAATTTCTTGGTTCATACTCCTTAATTACCATGGATTAGGATTCAGCCAAATTGAGGGGTGTGGATAATACCTTATAGATTTGTATGTAGCAATGCAATTGTATTAGAGAAGTAGATAGCGTTCAATTGTGTTGTGCTTGACTACTCACGTCGTAATTTGTGTCTTGTGCTGTGTTGTGATCAAGTTAAGTTTTTACATGTCAAACCCCGTGACCAAAATTGCAGAGAATGATTACATTACCTTAGCTATATATGTTGTGACCACACGTGCGTGTTGTTGTGATGAAACATGACTAGTCTCGTTTTGTAGCGCCTTGTCGTGTTGTTTCATGTCGTGATCAGGCTCACGTGTTGTGCCGTGTTATCTTTTCTACTAGAAACAATTCATTTTCTTAATAAATTCGAAGTCAAACATTTGTATTTGTGTAAATATATTTTGCAGCTCTTACATTATTAATTGTCAAGTGGCCTCAATGTTTAAACCACTCTTCAATGCCGATGAAATAAAATAATAAAACTAACATGGGCAAGTGCCATGCTCAGTCAATGCTTAATTTCTTCAATGTACAATTTCAGTCACACCAAAAAAGGAGTAGGAGTTGATTCTTAAAGTTAAAGAAGAGAGCTGTTAATCAGTACTGAAAACAATGGGGACAAGATATGGTTCTTTTTCTCTTGCGTTGATTCTTGTACTTGTTGCATTGGTGAAATTTGTCGACTCAAAGTGCTTATGGTTCAACTTTGGCGATTCAAATTCCCGACAATGGGGGGTTCGCCGCTGGCCTTGGCTTGTATCTGGCCCGCCATCCGGCCGAACATTCTTCAATCGGACCACTGGGCGATTCTCTGATGGACGACTTTACATTGATTTTATTTGTAGTTCTTCTCATCTTATTCTTTCTTATATATTTCTCTTTTCTTTTGAATTTTTGATTTGATGCAAGTTGATTTCACTTGAGTTTCTTCTTAATTACAGGTGAAGGATTGAAAATAAAATTTCTGAGCCACTATTTGGAATCATCTGGATCTGATTTTACACACGGAGTTAATTTCGCAGTGGCCGGTGCATCTACAGTCCCCAACGGAACATTTCCTATAGCCACTCAGGTGCTCCAGTTCCTCCATTTTAAGAACAAGACCAGAGAGCTTAGGCCACAAGGTTTCTTCTTTAATCTCCAATCTTTACTTCATTATACTTGAAGCATTATAACAATTTTCTTCATAACTAATAATAATGTCATGGATGATATATATATAAGGTCGTGGATCATTAATTGGTGAAGAGGAGTTCAGAGATGCGGTGTATTCATTCGACATTGGGCAAAATGATATTTCTATTGGGTTTACTGCCAATTTGACATATCAACAAGTTTTGGAGACGCTTCCCGCTACTATTTCTCGGATCAAAGATGCAATTGTTGTAAGTTCCATTTCTTAGTAACATCATTGTTAAGCTATGGGCTTTTACAAATGCTGAAATATACTGATATGAAATATATCGATCTATGAAATCAGTCAATTATAGCAAATGGAGGAAGCAAATTATGGATATACAACACGGGGCCACTGGGATGCTTGCCACAAACGCTTGCACTGAGGAAGAAAGAGAACAGCACGCTTGATTCCGTGGGATGCCTTGCGGATTACAACAATGCTGCTATGGCATTCAATGCTCTTCTGGATCAGATGTGCCAAGACTTGAGATCTCAATACCACAACCTCACCATTGTTTGCACTGATATGTATGCCATCAAGTATGACCTCTTTGCCAACCACACAGCATATGGTAAGATTTGGTGTTGCTCCTATATATAGTTATATATATTGTCATTTTAATGTGTTTTTGATATTTGTATTTTGTATCTTAGGTTTTGAGCATCCACTAATGGCATGCTGTGGTCATGGAGGACCGCCATACAACTATAGAAATCTAATGACATGCGGGCAGCCAACTGCAACGGCATGTCCCGTTGGCACCCGAGCTGTTAGTTGGGATGGTGTTCATTACACAGAAGCAGCAAATGAAATCATTGCTTCCAAAATTCTTTCTGCTGGATATTCCAAACCTTCCTTCAAATTATCATGTCTTTGTCACTAAAATTATATTCTTATTTTTCTTCAATTATGTATTTGATTAATTCTAAACTTAATATATTTCCAAGGGAAATATGGGAACAAATTGAACTTTGGTAATTTCTCCATTAGTTGTGAATCTAAAATTAAAATTTTCACTGCATTAGTTACTATGTTATACACAAACATGCAAGTACAAATTATTTCATGCATTGACTATAAATCTCTATGTTCGTAGGGTGGGGGTTTTGTCCAAATGGCATTGAACAAAGTCTCATCTAAAACTGGACCTAAACCGTCTGATCTGCATCAAAATTCGTATAGACATTTAAATTGAAGGAGTCATTTAAATTTATTAAGTTTTAAATATATTTGTATGAATCTCAATACAAATTGGACGTTTAAGCTTAGCTTTGGATGAGACTTTGTCCAAAGCTCTTTGGACAAAACCCAATCTCATTTTCATAATTCAAACGAGTATTAATTCAAATTGCTTAATTTTATATACATATTAAAATAGTGCAGAAATTTAAATATATAACTTTATTTTATTTGTTACTATTTTTTGTATATGATGAAAATCATCGTCATTAGAATATAGTTCATATATAAACCATAATTATAGAGAAATGTGTGGAGTTAAAACTCTGAAGTAAGTTATTACAGGATGAATCTTGATCTTATAATGGAAAGTCACATTACCACTCACAAGACAATTGAGAATGATTAAAAAAAGCTTGAGCTCTACCTGATAAAATAATATTAGCATATAGATAGTCAAATAAAAAGAAATATATAATGTCAATGGAAAATCATTAGGCATGGAAGATTCAGAAATCAAATTTCAATATATTTACTTTTATTATAAATTGTTATCATAATATGGCAATAAACAGATATATTTATTCATTGAATGAACATATAAATAAGAAATGATTTGTTGAGGATAGAAAGAAGTCGGTGGATATCATCAGCTTGAGTGATCTAGGAAGCTGACGTAATGAGTTGCAAATTTCTAATGCGAAATGTCAATGCTGAATATTCAAGTGAAAATTTGACAAGTTTCCATAGACACTCTAGCTAAAAATGTCCACCAATTATCACTTTCTATCATTTAAGCACCATAGCAATTGAAAAACATCTTGATTGTTACACTTTCTATCATTCCAATTTCATATATACCACTCAAAAACTGTGAAATTACGTATTTCCCATCCAAATTTCTATAATTACGTATTTACCATCTAAAAATCTAATAACTCACATATTTACCCAATATAACTTTAGTATATATCAAATGTACCCAAAACTAAGATTAATTATGCTTAATATTCTTAAAACTATAATTAATTAAGGATTAACTTAGCACCCTCTCTTTCTCTCCTTAAATACGTTCTCTAATTAATCAAGGATTAACTTAGCCCCAGCACAAGCAACTACCTTCTATTTTCCAACAAGTACATGAGCAACATAACTAGGAATGTGAAACTGTTTTGCTAATTTTAAGATTTCTTTCTAATTTTCAATTCATGTTATTTAGGCTGATTATGCAACTGGTTTATTTATTTTCATCCGTAAGTTAAGTTGTGATGTAAGATGTGTAAATTTTTATTTATTTTCGTCAATTTGATGCCAACATTCCTTTGATGAGGAGAAAATTTTAGGGGAGCAGGAGAGGAGGAGGCGAAAGAGAAAGATAAATTTTAGCGTAGAAAAGAAATGTAGCGTCAAAAAGAGAAGAATTATGTGCATAGAAGGGGAAAGGACTAATCCAAGTATTAATTATATTTTTTATAATATTAAACTTAATTAATCTAAGATTTTGATTGATTGGATAAATATGTGAGTTATTAGATTTTTAGATAGTAATTTCACAGTTTTTGAGAGGTATATATGAAATTCTCCCTTTAAAATATGCCTTGCCTCTTTGCCAACTCACTCGGAATAAAGCAGTCCGAAGCAAGCTATGCCACAGGAGATCCGAAAAACCAAAAAGTATTATTGCCAGGCAGGCAACACTAGCACGACAATATTGTCTAGACTCCGAGATTTTTATTAATACCCTAAAGAAAAAAACAAATATCAAATATGCCCTCAGTTTGAAAAAAAATTTAAATATGCCCTAACCGCCTCCCCATGGGGCGGTTCACCCTACCCGCCAAACCGCCCCCCCATGGGGCGGTCCACTATAAATAATATAAAATCCGAATTCTGCGCACTCTCTCTCTCACATTTCATTTTCACTCTCGCCCCGCCTCTCGCTCTTTACTGTGCTCCGCAGGTTATTTTTTTTTATATTTTTATTTTATTATTATTCTTATTATTATTTTTATTATTATTTTATTATTATTTTGTTAATGTTTATTACTGTTGATTGTTACTGTATTACTGTATATTACTGTTGATTACTGTGAATTACTGTGTATTACTGTGTATTACTGTTGATTACTGTGTATTACTGTGTATTACTGTGTATTACTGTGTATTACTGTTGATTACTGTGTATTACTGTGCATTACTATTGATTACTGTGTATTACTGTTTATTATTGTTTATTACTGTGTATTACCGTTCATTACTGTTTATTACTGTGTATTACTGTTCATTACTGTCTATTACTGCGTATTACTGTTTATTACTGTTCATTATTAATGTTCATTATTTATTTATTTTTTAAAATATTTTTTTTTAATTTTATATGATTTTTATTGTTGTTGTTTACTAATAATTTAATGTGTATTATTTTGTAACTGATAAAAGTTTGTTTATTAAGTGTAGCTATCAAAATGTGGGTTACACTGCATGTGGGGCGGGAAGTTTTGTGGTGGTGTGGAGGGAGTATATTACACGAAAGATCCAACCCACGGCTTTGAGGTTAATGAAAACACCTCATTTCTGGAACTTAAGCAAAAGGTATTCGAAAGGATTGGTGTAAACTCCAACCGGCATGACATAGATTTAGTTACTCGGGTTGACACAT
>JAJGRX010000311.1:0-44269 GCA_025461125.1 Carex kokanica | reverse complement strand
ATCAATACAGAAGTGTTCGAGGAGGCGTATCACAGAACCGAGCTAATGTTGTGAATCACGTTAGAAGGAATTGGCAAAACGAACCACAACTTGCAGTGTTAGGGCGTGTTGTCTGGTCGGGGTCGTGTTACAATGTTCTCTATGTGACGAATGCCGGCGATTCTCGTGCAGTTCTGGCAAGATGGCCGAACGGGGGTGGCTTGGATGACATGGAGGTGATTCAGCTGTCAGTTGATTATAATGCTAAACATATAGAAAGAAAGAATGAGGTCTATGAGGAGCATCCTGACACTAACCTCTCCCAGAAGGTGAGGGATGTTTTCTTCTCAGGGGGTCTCTTCAGGTAATTACTTTCTATTATTTTTGTTAATAGATTTTAGTTATTCTATTTCTAGTGTTTTCTGTGAGCTGTGGTTGTTGTGTAATTAAGTCAGTAGTAATGACTGCTCTACTTTACTTCAATTGTGCTTGTGGTTGAAAGTGGCACAGTTGAAGGTGTCAAAATATCTTCTATTTATTTTCAACATGACTGCGCTTTGTTTTGCACTCTTTCTAAAAATGGCAACTAGATTTACTACTGTAGTCTAAACCCCAATTAAGCACCCATATAAAAAAAAGGAATGTTAAAAAAAAAGGCCATCAACAACATGTATCGAAAAAATTCTTGTTTATCATTTTAAATTAAAAAAATTCAGGTGACTAGGGCAATTGGACACGTGTATCTGAAATACAATGAATTCAACGAGGTGCCGTACCTGCTCAGTACATACAAGAGGAGCCCATTGTGCGGCCTATTTTGAAGGCCAAACCGACCATTCGAACACACCAACTTGGTCTGATGACAGATTTGTCATTTTTGCCTCACACGGGTTCTGGGATGAGATCAACAACGAAGAGGCTGCGCTTTTGTCCGAAACTTCACTCGCGATGTAAGTGCTCCTCGGCCTGACGACAGAGTTGTTATTTGTTTTGTTTTTGGTTTTCTGTATTTTTAGGTACCAGTTGAGTACTACTTTCAATATGGCCTGAGATTAGAACGAAATGCTAAGCTTTCCCTAATACTTGAGTTTTTTTTTTTTAAACCCTAATACTTGAGTTATTACTGCTTGCCGCCATCTGGATACGAACCAAGGTTTCCAAGTACAGCATGCATGAAAAGCAAAGTCATTATTTATTTTTTAGTTTGTTTATCACCTAACCTATTGAATATTACTATTGTAAAGGGTGCAGCGGCGATGCTAATGAGGAAAGCATTGGAGAGAGCAGCCAGAAAACATGGGAGGGGGTACTACGATTTAAGATATTTCGATCCTGGTGCTAAGCGGGACTATCATGATGACATCAGTGTGTCATTCTTTTTTTTGACAGCATTTTCTTTGACAACGCTTCTTTGACAGCCATTCTCTAAATTCTTAACATAGAGATGTATTGGCTGTAGTTTTGTGACTCTCTTTGGTACGATTTGGAGCAGTTAGGCTTGTGGAATCAGAACTTGGCATTTTTTTTTTCGAATATATCTAGGCATTTTATCTGTGAAGGGTTTTAACAATTGAAATATAGTATGCTCAAGTTTTTACATAATGCAATCAATTTAATTTTCCTTAGTTTAATTTTTGTGAAGTTCTTTGAATTATGTGTTTTTGGCAAAATCGCTTCATGGGTTTTATGTTTTTGCTCTATCTTTTGAAAAATGATTCAGTTAGTCAGTGTTCGCTGATATCAGCCATGGAATGTTTGTTGTTTTATGGTATGACTGTAACTCAGTAAAAGTGACGTGCCATGGAATGTAGTTAGTAATAAGTAAATAAGCAATAAAATTTATCCAACAAAAGTGGTATTTTCGTAAAAGAATATTGTATCAATAAGTTTCTAAATAAAATATTAATTTTTTTGCTCTAAAAGTTGATCACCAAGCATATAGGGATGATGATATCATCTGATCTTCTAATTCCAACGCCTCCCCTCCTCATCATTTCTCTTATCCTTCTCATGTGAATTGCTTGATTGTTTTACACCCAGAAACAGAAAGACATGTAATCTATAATGAATTGATCTGCATTGAAGCAGCAGTTGATATACATTCTACAAGAAAATTAAGTATTGAGTTATGCCCTTCTTCTTACATAATTCACAAATGTTATCTCAGTTGGTGCCATTTATTTCTCACGTAATTCACGAATGTTACCTCGGTTCTCTGATATGCCTGGAACACTTGTGGATTGATCACGCGATGCATCTTGATTTGCATAGCACCTACAGTTAAAGGTGGTGGGACTGTGAGTAGGTGACAAGTTGTGAGGGAATTGGTCAGATCAGTTGAAGGTTGCTGATCGGAGGAGGCGAACAAGAGATGAGAGCGACACTGTCGGAGTCGCCTGTTTAGTGTTTGGTTCGCTTGATCGAAAGTAGCGACAACGTTTTATTCCGTATTTGTGTTTTGTTTCTCTAGCCCAGTGTGAAGAGAGCCCGTGAGCCCAGTTATCTTTTTACTTTTTATGAAAGGGAAGCCATTCCTTTTAGGAAGCATTTTTTTTTTTTGTACTTTCGCAAATTCCAAAAAAAAAATTTGTGCTTGTACTTTCAAACATGCATGATGCTTTGCTATTGATTGTTAAAAAGGAAAAAAAAAAAATCCATTGGTATTGGAAAGTCTAATGTTTGTATTAACTTTTAGGTTGAATGACGTTTTGTATTATGCATGATAATCTTTCCATAATTTTTCAATTTTTCAATTTTAGCAATTAGAACGCATTTTAGCAAGTAGAATGTTTAGGCAGTTTATTAAAGTGTATTGTATTTGATCAAACTATACATACAATCAAGTCGTGCAATTATTTAGGTTTTGGTTTTTTCATTAATAGTCTTAGAGTTTATATTATTACGAAATAGCCATGCAATAATAAATAATAACAACTTAATTTTTAGGTTGTTACAATTATAGTTTTATATCACATTATTTTAAAAAAATATATAAATTATAAATTAAATAGCGATATAATGTCAAATACTTATTTTCTAATACAGAAATATGGAAAATACTAGCAAATCGCAAGGGTTAACAAGTAAATAGCTTTTCATCAATAAAATATGAGTTCATTTCTTGTATGCTCTATTTCTCTCTACGACTACGAGTCTCCTTGTAGCGGCTGAGGTCAGTTTGCACCATTTGCACAGCTTACGGTCCTCAATAATCCTATAATTTTTTATTACAAACATACGGCCGAAGCCCGACATTTTTATTATAACCCCAAGTTAATTACAGATTAATAAAAATGCCCACGGTTCCCGAAAATTTTTAAAATGCCCAAACGGCCATTTAATGGCCGGTCCCGCAATTTTTTTTTTTTTTTTATTAAAGAGGGGAACCGGCCATTTAATGGCCGGTCCCCATTTAATTTTTTTTTTTTTTTTTTTTTTTTTTTTAGATAAAAAGATAAAATGCTGAAATCTAAGACTAAAAAATCGAATTTTTTTTTTAAATATTTGTTAGATTACTTTTTTGATAGCATATTTATACTAAAATACGCTAAATTACTTGAAATTATGTTAATTTATGCTGATTGACACTAAAATACTTTAAATTATGTTAATTTTTTTAAGAGACAAATAGCTAAAATACTGAAATCTAAAAAATTGAATTGTTTTGTAAATATTTGTTAGAAAATATGTTACGAATAGAGCCGATTTTGTGCTAAAATACGGTAAATTACAATAATTATGCTAAAATACAGTAAATTTACTAAAATGCTGAAATTACAATAATTATGTAGAATTATGCTAAAATACGGTAATTTACTGAGCTACGTAGATTGAAGAATAGAAATGAAAATCTTAATCGGAAATGATGCAATATGGGCCTGTGCATGCTTCATGAAAAGGAGCGTAACTTTTGATCCGTCCGTCGGATCGGCTGCAATTTTGACAGGAAACTCCACAGCCTAAAACTGGTTCCGAATGCTGGCTACGATCCGTTTCGCCCATTTGCGGGCTCAGATTCGCGATCCGAGTCTTCCTTCATGGACTTTTGAACATTTCTTTATAATTTTAGAGTTTTTAGGGTCTTTGATGTATCTTTTATATATTTTCTATTTTATATATATTTTCTGTTTGGGTAAAAATAAAAATCTTGGATTTTGCATATTTTAGCACAAAATCGGCCCTATTCATAGTGTATTTAGTATAATATATGCTATGAAAAAAGTAATCTAACAAATATTTAACAAAACAATTCGATTTTTTAGTGTTATATTTCAACATTTTAGCTATTTGTCTCTTAAAAAATAGTAAACATAATTTAAAGTAATATAGTATCAATAAGCATAAATTAACATAATTTCAAGTAATTTATCGTATTTTAGTATAAATATGCTATGAAAAAAGTAATCTAACAAATATTAACAAAACAATTCGATTTTTTAGTGTTAGATTTCAGTATTTTAGCTATTTTTCTTAAAAAAAAAAAAAAAAAAAAAAAAAAAAAAAAAAAAAAAAAAATTTCAGAACCGGCCGGTTGGCAATTAATTCGGTACCGGCCATTTAATGGCCGGTATGGGCATTTTTAAAATTTTTCGGAGACCGTGGGTATTTTTAATAATCTTTAATTAACTTGGGGTATTAATAAAAATGTCGGGCCGAAGCCCAACTGTTAATAAAAGAGTCAAAACAACAAGCCCAGAAGCCCATCCAATTGACCCAAATTCATCAACCAAAAGTCCCTCACTGGCTCACTGCTGCCCTCTGCCGCCCAATTGATCTCTCTCGTCTCCCCCCACTGCTCTCCCTCACTCTCCCTCACGACCTCGCAACATCTCAGCGCCCCACCTCGCGATATCTCTCTTCCCGGGCGTGAAGTAATCTCGGCACCCGTCAGCTCCCCGCCCCCACTCCCCCCATAGCGCGGTGACCGCAGCGATTAAGTGCCACCTCTCTGCAACCTCTTAATTTCTCTGGGAGAAACCCTATTCAGGTAATAATTCCTTCTTCTTTTTTATTATTTAGGTTTGAAGCCGTTGTTGGCAATGTTGAACTGATCAAGTTTTTCCTTGTTACTTGCGTAAGTGGTTAGAAAATATATATTAAAAAAAAAAATTTAACTGGTAAGCACTTTTCTCCTACAAGGAACACTGATTCTTGTATCAGAATTATATTCAGTCCGTACCCAAATTGGGTCAGCACCTAGATACAAGTGATTTGGATTATACTCTGGTAATTCTGTTATCAGCATTATTTTCTGGTATCATGCAAATTCTGTCCGTACCCATGGTATCAGCATTATATTTGGTAAGCACTTTCACATTGACTTTGCATTCTTGCTGATTTTTGGACATTTGCAAGTGATTTCTGAAAATCTGAACGTTGTATATTGTTTCTTTCCATTACATTATTAAATAATTTCAACACTAAGTGAGTCTTTTGAAGTATAGAAGTTACTTGTTTCAATCTTGTAAGAGCCACTTTTTATGTATTGTTTCATTTATTTGTTGACGATTTGTTTGTTTATTATTTTATTTATTTATTGGTTGCATAAATTTAATGTGGTTTCAGGATGGAGCTCACTACATGATCTACACAACATGTGATCCTGTTCTATTTGTTCTGTTAAGGTACCTTAAGCGTGCACTCACTAAACTTGATAACCACATTCCATAGAATCTGTAATTCCTTTGAAATCTGGAATGAATCATTGCTCCAACTAAATGCCTTCTTAAGGTCAACTATTGAATTCTTTATGGACAATATAAATGGATGTGAGATAAAAAAAAAGCCCTTTATCCATTTAATAATAGAACTTAATTGTTACTGAATTTTCAATTATCGCCTGGTCTAGAACCAGTATAGTCTTCTCAGAAGGCTCAAATCAAATTTGAAATCTGTTCTCTTGAGACCCAAACTGACCTTGAATTAACTGAGGTGTATTAATTAATACTGTTTTCTTTTTCTTTCTTTTCTATTTGTTTAGTTGGAGGCAATACCCTAATAAAACCAAATTGAAAAACCCATTCTGGTACGAGAGGACGAAGAGCTACCAATGCGCAAGCGAAAGACAGCCACTGTCACCATGAGAGAACGAAGTGCCACCGCTGAGAGAAACTGGTCAGATCTTCCACCAGAAATTCTCCATCTCTTCTCCAAAAAACTCTCTGATATCTGTGATTTCATACGCTTCCGTGCTGTGTGCAAGAGCTGGCAATTATCAGCCCCAGTCACTGATCCTCCTCCACAACTCCCCTGGCTTCTAGAGCTCCGCAGTAAAGACAGCGTGAAAACACCATTATACGCTTCTATTGCCTCTCGTCTGGTAAGGTTCACACTATCTCCTGTCCAGGTTCCCATCTTGCCTTGCTCAAGGGCCCCGCATTCCGCTACTTGCTTGCCTATCACTTGAGAAGTTTCGAGAAGCATCTCCTTAATCCTCTTACTCATGATCAGATTCCTGTCCCTTTTGTTAATCTCTGTGCGTCCCCAGACTATATGGTCCAGATCCAATTCAAGGCGATGATATTGTTGTTATATATCAGGAGATCCGGAAGACCCATGGAATGGAATGAACCACCAAAAGTGATGGCTTTTGGAGACCTAAGGCTGAGTATTGGAACTATATAGAAGGGGTCGGTGACAGTGGTAATACATTTTATATGGGACAATACTTGGTAACGACCTAGAAACTGGCATTACGACTGTTCATGATATTGCCACTGAAAAATTGGTTTATCAAGTCGCACCACCAGAGGGCATAGACCCTCTAGACGAGGGTTGTACAATTCTGGTCGAATCAGGAGGAAAGATCCTAAGGTTGTTCCAGTATTATGAGGATGAGCAGTGTCATTTTGATATATACTGTCTTTATTTTGGTGATGGAGAAGGGAAACCTTGTTGGGTGAAAATCACTGATATAGGTGACCAAATGCTGTTTCTGCAATATTATCGTGGGTTATCTTTCTGTGCAAGTAACTTTGCTGGATTCAAAGGGAATTGCATTTACTTCCTCAAAGACAAGCAATATGTTTGTAGATACGACATAGGAGATGGTACAACTGAGGTGTGCCTTGCCCTTTTGATTCATTGGAGACTTGGTTTGTGCCTAGTCTGGTATAGCTCTCCGATATCAATTATGCATTAAGAGCCAAGTAAGTTAACTGACTTTAATTTAGCTTTTTTTAATTTGTTTGAAATTTAGTTCAGTTGTTCTAATCGGACTGCCTTCTCAACTCTTTAGTGATCAGTGCCTTATCAAAGTAGTTTTAGTACTACAATTTTACTACTTACTGGTATTTTTACACATTCATGGGTGGATACTGGACCAAGAAATTTTTCTCATTTGTTTTCACTTATGTTGGTTTCAGATACTCAAGAGTCAAAGACAGATTAGGGTGTGTTCCCGCATATTAAGATATGAGATAGCTTAAATATAGACCATTACTTTTCTACTTGGGTTAATTTTGTTCCACTCAGGGCTATATATTAAGATTTATTTTGATTCCAACTAATATCTGACATGGTGAAATTGATATCTTGTAATCATTTATCATGTTGGGTATTTATTCCCATTTTATATATCTATAAATTATGAGCATGATATGTTGTATGACCATAAAATGACTGTGAACATAAAATGACTTGTGGTTTGATCTATCTCTTCTCAGATTGTGAACATAAAATAACTTGTGGTTGTAAAATTTAAGTTGTATATAATTTGGTGGCTAAATTTTAGAGCTCTAAAGACATGTTTACAAAATCTTAGTAAAATGAATTTTACCCTAAATATATTAAGAGGAGGGATCAAATTAATGACACCTAACATTTTCAAAGTCCAAATAGTCGATCCAAAACGTTCAACATGATGGATATATTAAAATGTGCTTGGAGATCAAATTTTACAATTTTTTGAATTTTTTACTATTTATTAAGATGGTTACAAAATTGATGTTTTTCAATGATCTGAAAACAACAATTTCATAACCATCTTAATAAATAGTAAAAAATTCAAAAATTGTAAAATTTGATCTCCAAGCACATTTTAATATATCATCATGTTGAACGTTTTGGATCGACTATTTGGACTTTGAAAATGTTAGGTGTCATATAATTTGATCCCTCCTCTTAATATATTTAGGGTAGAAATTCATTTTACTAAGATTTTGTAAACATGTCTTTAGAGGCTCTAAATTTAGCCACCAAATTATATACAACTTAAATTTTACAACCACAAGTTATTTTATGTTCACAATCTGAGAAGAGATAGATCAAACCACAAGTCATTTTATGTTCACAGTCATTTTATGGTCATACAACATATCATGCTCATAATTATAGATATATAAAATGGGAATAAATACCCAACATGATAAATGTACAAGATATCAAATTTCACCATGTCAGAATATTAGTTGGAATCAAAATAAATCTTAATATAATAGCCCTGAGTGGGAACAAAATTAACCCAAGTAGAAAAGTAATGGTCTATATTTAAGCTATCTCATATCTTAATATGCGGGAACACACCTAATCTGTCTTTGATCTTGAGTATCTGAAACCAACATAAGTGAAAACAAATGAGAAAAAATTTCTTGGTCCAGTATCCACCCATGAATGTAAAAATACCAGTAAGTAGTAAAATTGTAGTACTAAAACTACTTTGATAAGGCACTGATCACTAAAGAGTTGAGAAGGCAGTCCGATTAGAACAACTGAACTAAATTTCTAACAAATTAAACATAAAGCTAAATTAAAAGTCAGTTAACTTACTTGGCTCTTAATGCATAATTGATATCGGAGAGCTATACCAGACTAGGCACAAACCAAGTCTCCAATGAATCAAAAGGGCAAGGCAGCACCTCAGTTGTACCATCTCCTATGTCGTATCTACAAATATTGCTTGTCTTTGAGGAAGTAAATGCAATTCCCTTTGAATCCAGCAAAGTTACTTGCACAGAAAGATAACCCACGATAATATTGCAGAAACAGCATTTGGTCACCTATATCAGTGATTTTCACCCAACAAGGTTTCCCTTCTCCATCACCAAAATAAAGACAGTATATATCAAAATGACACTGCTCATCCTCATAATACTGGAACAACCTTAGGATCTTTCCTCCTGATTCGACCAGAATTGTACAACCCTCGTCTAGAGGGTCTATGCCCTCTGGTGGTGCGACTTGATAAACCAATTTTTCAGTGGCAATATCGAACAGTCGTAATGCCAGTTTCTAGGTCGTTACCAAAGTATTGTCCCATATAAAATGTATTACCACTGTCACCGACCCCTTCTATATAGTTCCAATACTCAGCCTTAGGTCGCCAAAAAGCCATCACTTTTGGTGGTTCATTCCATTCCATGGGGTCTTCCGGATCTCCTGATATTATAACAACAATATCATCGCCTTGAATTGGATCTGGACCAATATAGTCTGGGGACGCACAGAGATTAACAAAAGGGACAGGGATCTGATCATGAGTAAGAGGATTAAGGAGATGCTTCTCGAAACTTCTCAAGTGATAGGCAAGCAAGTAGCGGAATGCGGGGCCCTTGAGCAAGGCAAGATGGGAACCTGGACAGGAGATAGTGTGAACCTTACCAGACGAGAGGCAATAGAAGCGTATAATGGTGTTTTCACGCTGTTCTTTACTGCGGAGCTCTAGAAGCCAGGGAGTTGTGGAGGAGGATCAGTGACTGGGGCTGATAATTGCCAGCTCTTGCACACAGCACGGAAGCGTATGAAATCACAGATATCAGAGAGTTTTTTGGAGAAGAGATGGAGAATTTCTGGTGGAAGATCTGACCAGTTTCTCTCAGCGGTGGCACTTCGTTCTCTCATGGTGACAGTGGCTGTCTTTCGCTTGCGCATTGGTAGCTCTTCGTCCTCTCGTACCAGAATGGGTTTTTCAATTTGGTTTTATTAGGGTATTGCCTCCAACTAAACAAATAAAAAAATAAAAAAGAGAACAGTATTAATTAATACACCTCAGTTAATTCAAGGTCAGTTTGGGTCTCAAGAGAACAGATTTCAAATTTGATTTGAGCCTTCTGAGAAGACTATACTGGTTCTAGACCAGGCGATAATTGAAAATTCAGTAACAATTAAGTTCTATTATTAAATGGATAAAGGGCTTTTTTTTTATCTCACATCCATTTGTATTGTCTATAAAGAATTCAATAGTTGACCTTAAAAGGCATTTAGTTGGAGCAATGATTCATTCCAAATTTCAAAGGAATTACAGATTCTATGGAATGTGGTTATCAAATTTAGTGAGTGCAAGCTTAAGAGGTACCTTAACAGAAACAAATAGAACAGGATCACATGTTGTGTAGATCATATAGTGAGCTCCATCATGAAAACCACATTAAATTTATGCAACCAATAAATAAATAAAATAATAAACAAACAAATCGTCAACAAATAAATGAAACTACATAAGAAGTGGCTCTTACAAGATTGAAACAAGTAACTTCTATACTTCAAAAGACTCACTTAGTGTTGAAATTATTTAATAATGTAATGGAAAGAAACAATATACAACGTTCAGATTTTCAGAAATCACTTGCAAATGTCCAAAAATCAGCAAGAATGCAAAGTCAATGTGAAAAGTGCTTACCAAAATATAATGCTGATACCATGGGTACGGACAGAATTTGCATGATACCAGAAAATAATGCTGATACAGAATTACCAGAGTATAATCCAAATCACTTGTATCTAGTTGCTGACCCAATTTGGGTACGGACTGAATATAATTCTGATACAAGAATCAGTGTTCCTTGTAGGAGAAAAGTGCTTACCAGTTAAATTTTTTTTTTTAATATATATTTTCTAACCACTTACGCAAGTAACAAGGAAAAACTGATCAGTTCAACATTGCCAACAACGGCTTCAAACCTAAATAATTAAAAAAGAAGAAGGAATTATTACCTGAATAGGGTTTCTCCCAGAGGAATTAAGAGGTTGCAGAGAGGTGGCACTTAATCGCTGCGGTCACCGGGCTATGGGGGGAGTGGGGGCGGGGAGCTGACGGGTGCCGAGATTACTTCACGCCCGGGAAGAGAGATATCGCGAGGTGGGGCGCTGAGATTTGCGAGGTCGTGAGGGAGAGTGAGGGAGAGCAGTGGGGGGAGACGGAGACGAGAGAGATCAATTGGGCGGCAGAGGGCAGCAGTGAGCCAGTGAGGGACTTTTGGTTGATGAATTTGGGTCAATTGGATGGGCTTCTGGGCTTGTTGTTTTGACTCTTTTATTAACAGTTGGGCTTCGGCCCGACATTTTATTAATACCCCAAGTTAATTAAAGATTATTAAAAATACCCACGGTCTCCGAAAATTTTAAAAATGCCATACCGGCCATTAAATGGCCGGTACCGAATTAATTGCCCAACCGGCCGGTTCTGAAATTTTTTTTTTTTTTTTTTTTTTTTTTTTTTTTTTTTTTTTTTAAGAAAAATAGCTAAAATACTGAAATCTAACACTAAAAAATCGAATTGTTTTGTTAAATATTTGTTAGATTACTTTTTTCATAGCATATTTATACTAAAATACGATAAATTACTTGAAATTATGTTAATTTATGCTTATTGATACTATATTACTTTAAATTATGTTTACTATTTTTTAAGAGACAAATAGCTAAAATGTTGAAATATAACACTAAAAAATCGAATTGTTTTGTTAAATATTGTTAGATTACTTTTTCATAGCATATTTATACTAAAATACACTATGAATAGGGCCGATTTTGTGCTAAAATATGCAAAATCCAAGATTTTATTTTTACCCAAAAAGAAAATATATATAAAATAGAAAATATATATAAAAGATACATCAAAGACCCTAAAAACTCTAAAATTATAAAGAAATGTTCAAAAGTCCATGAAGGAAGACTCGGATCGCGAATCTGAGCCCGCAAATGGGCGAAACGGATCGTAGCCAGCATTCGGAACCAGTTTTAGGCTGTGGAGTTCCTGTCAAAATTGCAGCCCGATCCGACGGACGGATCAAAAGTTACGCTCCTTTTCATGAAGCATGCACAGGCCCATATTGCATCATTTCCGATTAAGATTTTCATTTCTATTCTTCAATCTACGTAGCTCAGTAAATTACCGTATTTTAGCATAATTCTACATAATTATTGTAATTTCAGCATTTTAGTAAATTTACTGTATTTTAGCATAATTATTGTAATTTACCGTATTTTAGCACAAAATCGGCTCTATTCGTAACATATTTCTAACAAATATTTAACAAAACAATTCAATTTTTTAGATTTCAGTATTTTAGCTATTTGTCTCTTAAAAAAATTTAACATAATTTAAAGTATTTTAGTGTCAATCAGCATAAATTAACATAATTTCAAGTAATTTAGCGTATTTTAGTATAAATATGCTATCAAAAAAGTAATCTAACAAATATTTAAAAAAAAAATTCGATTTTTAGTCTTAGATTTCAGCATTTTATCTTTTTATCTAAAAAAAAAAAAAAAAAAAAAAAAAAAAATTAAATGGGGGACCGGCCATTAAATGGCGGTTCCCCTCTTTAATATAAAAAAAAAAAAAAATTGCGGGACCGGCCATTAAATGGCCGGTTTGGGCATTTTAAAAATTTTCGGGAACCGTGGGCATTTTTTAATCTGTAATTAACTTGGGGTATTAATAAAAATGTCGGGCTTCGGCCGTATGTTTGTAATAAAAAAATTATAGGATTATTGAGGACCGTAAGCTGTGCAAATGGTGCAAACTGACCTCAGCCGCTACAAGGAGACTCGTAGTCGTAGAGAGAAATAGAGCATACAAGAAATGAACTCATATTTTATTGATGAAAAGCTATTTACTTGTTAACCCTTGCGATTTGCTAGTTATTTTCCATATTTCTGTATTAGAAATAAGTATTTGACATTATATCGCTATTTAATTTATAATTTATATATTTTTTAAAATAATGTGATATAAAACTATAATTGTAACAACCTAAAAATTAAGTTGTTATTATTTATTATTGCATGGCTATTTCGTAATAATATAAACTCTAAGACTATTAATGAAAAAATCAAAACCTAAATAATTGCACGACTTGATTTGTATGTATAGTTTGATCAAATACAATACACTTTAATAAAACTGCCTAAACATTCTACTTGCTAAAATGCGTTCTAATTGCTAAAATTGAAAAATTGAAAAATTATGGAAAGATTATCATGCATAATACAAAACGTCATTCAACCTAAAAGTTAATACAAACAGCATTAGACTTTCCAATACCAATGGATTTTTTTTTTTTCCTTTTTAACAATCAATAGCAAAGCATCATGCATGTTTGAAAGTACAAGCACAAATTTTTTTTTTGGAATTTGCGAAAGTACAAAAAAAAAAAAATGCTTCCTAAAAGGAATGGCTACCCTTTCTTAAAAAGTAAAAAGATATATAACTGGGCCCACGGGCTCTCTTCACACTGGGCTAGAGAAACAAAACACAAATACGGAATAAAACGTTGTCGCTACTTCCGATCAAGCGAACCAAACACTAAACAGGCGACTCCAACAGTGTCGCTCTCATCTCTCGTTCGCCTCCTCCGCAACCTTCAACTGATCTGATCGATTCCCTCACCACTTGTCACCTACTCACAGTCCCACCACCTTTAACTGTAGGTGCTATGCAAATCAAGATGCATCGCGTGATCAATCCACAAGTGTTCCAGGAGGCATATCAGAGAACCGAGGTAACATTCGTGAATTACGTGAGAAATAAATGGCACCAACTGAGATAACATTTGTGAATTATGTAAGAAGAAGGGCATAACTCAATACTTAATTGCTCTTGTAGAATGTATATCAACTGCTTCTTCAATGCAGATCAATTCATTATAGAATTACATGTCTTTCTGTTTCTGGGTGTAAAACAATCAAGCAATTCACATGAGAAGGATAAGAGAGAAATGATGAGAAGGGGAGGCGTTGGAATTAGAAGATCAAATGATATCATCATCCCTATATGCTTGGTGATCAAACTTTTAGAACAAAAAATATTAATATTTTATTTAGAAACTTATTGATACAATATTTTTTTTACGAAAATACCAATTTTGTTGGACAAATTTTATTGCTTATTTACTTATTACTAACTACATTCCATGGCACGTCACTATTACTGAGTTACAGTCATACCATAAAACAACAAACATTCCATGGCTGATATCAGCGAACACTGACTAAACTGAATCATTTTTCAAAAGATAGAGCAAAAACATAAAACCCATGAAGCGATTTTGCCAAAAACACATAATTCAAAGAACTTCACAAAATTAAACTAAGGAAAATTAAATCGATTGCATTATGTAAAAACTTGAGCATACTATATTTCAATTGTTAAAACCCTTCACAGATAAAATGCCTAGATATATTCGGAAAAAAAAAATGCCAAGTTCTTATTCCACAAGCCTAACTGCTCCAAATCGTACCAAAGAGAGTCACAAAACTCAGCCAGTACATCTCTATGTTAAGAATTTGAGAAATGGCTGTCAAAGAAAGCGTTGTCAAAGAAATGCTGTCAAACGAAAAGAATGACGACACTGATGTCTCATGAGAGTCCGCTTAGCACCAGGATCGAAATATCTTAAATCGTAGTACCCCCTCCCATGTTTCTGGCTGCTCCTGCCTCTCCAATGCTTTCCTCATTAGCATCGCCGCTGCAAACCCTTTACAATAGTAAATATTCAATAGGTTAGGTGATAAACAAACTAAAAAATAAATAATGACTTTGCTTTTCATGCATGCTGTACTTGGAAACCTTGGTTCGTATCCAGATGGCGGCAAGCAGTAATAACTCAAGTATTAGGGAAAGCTTAGCAGTTCATTCTAATCTCAGGCCATATTGAAAGTAGTACTCAACTGGTACCTAAAAATACAGAAAACCAAAAACAAAAACAAATAACAAACTCTGTCGTCAGGACCGAGGAGCACTTACATCGCGAGTGAAGTTTCGGACAAAAGCGGCAGCCTCTTCGTTGTTGATCTCATCCCAAACCCGTGTGAGGCAAAAATGACAATCTGTCATCAGGACCAAGTTGTGTGTTCGAATGGTCGGTTTGGCCTTCCAAAATAGGCCGCACAATGGGCCTCCTCTTGTATGTACTGAGCAGGTAGCGGCACCTCGTATTGAATTCATTGTATTTCAGATACACGTGTCCAATTGCCCTAGTCCACCTGAAATTTATTAATTTAAAATGATAAACAGAGAATTTTTATCGATACATGTTGATGATGGCCTTTTTTTTTAACATTCCTTTTTTTAATATGGGTGCTTAATTGGGGTTTAGGACTACGAGTAGTAAATCTAGTTCGCCATTTTTTAGAAAGAGTGCAAAACAAAGCGCAGTCATGTTGAAAATAAATAGAAGATATTTTGACAACCTTCAACTGTGCCACTTTCAACCACAAGCACAATTGAAGTAAAGTAGAGCAGTCAATTAGTACTGACTTAATTACACAACAACCACAGCTCACAGAAAACACTAGAAATAGATAACTAAAATCTATTACAAAAATAATAGAAAGTAATTACCTGAAGAGACCCCCTGAGAAGAAAACATCCCTCGCCTTCTGGGAAGAGGTTAGTGTCAGGATGCTCCTCACAGACCTCATTCTTTCTTTCTATATGTTTAGCATTATAATCAACTGACAGCTGAATCACCTCCATGTCATCCAAGCCACCCCCGTTCGGCCATCTTGCCAGAACTGCACGAGAATCGCCGGCATTCGTCACATAGAGAACATTGTTAAACACGACCCCGACCAGACAACACGACCCTAACACTGCAAGTTGTGGTTCGTTTTGCCAATTCCTTCTAACGTGATTCACGAACATTAGCTCGGTTCTGTGAATATGCCTCCTCGAACACTTCTGTATGATCACACCCATTTTGATTTGCAATAGCACCTACAGTTAAAGAAATGAAATTAACCCATGTTTGTAAATTGAAAGATGATAAATTAATGCTATACAGTCAAGAATTTCAAGTTATTTGACTGCTTATCGCATGTTAAATTACCATTGCACAGCAGCCAAAGATAAAATAATCGGTCAAATCTTTTTAATTGCTATGCGCGACTTGTTTGTTGAAGAAACAGAACAAGTCAGATATGGATTTATTGTGAAATTGCTTACTTGCTTTTGCACTGTAAACACTAAACAGATACCTGATAATTTAAAGTTCAGGAAAACAATTTAGATGATAAAGAAAGTCCAAGAATCGTACTTGGCTGCCAAGATTTTGAGTTCAAGATTGAATGTTAATTAAACCCAACAAAATTCAACGAATACAATAAAATTTTGCACTTGATCTTTCCAACAGAGGACTAAACTCTAATTCCAAGCAGAACCAAATTTACCACATTGCCCCTCAAAACAACGAATACCATAAAATTTTGCACTTGTCTTTCCAGTTCTTTCAAAACAAGAAATTTCGAAGACTCCCTCAAAACAACAAGAAATACAAAAGGAAAAAAATAAATTTGAAAAGCAACTCCACTCTTGAAGTTGTTTGAAGAGATGGTCAAGGACGAACTGAGAGCAGGCGGTCCCACCATGGCCATCGTAGATGCCGACGAACACCCGCGGAGCCCATTGTCTCCATCTGTCAGAGACCCAGACACCAGTTGACTGCGATCCTCGTTCTGTACGTTAGCTTGCGCCACGGCCATTGAAAACATGCCATAGAGGTGGTGGGCCAAGCTCTTATGCCAATAATATTGGCTGAACCAGTCTCCGCTGGAACCTTGAATTGACGTCTCTCGGTTTACTCCTTCGTCTACAAAGCATTGTTTCATCCAGCGAAAGAGAGAGCCGCACATGTTTCCAATGCCATAAGGGTAGTTCAGCTCGCCTACAAAGCATGATGACAACCAGCGATTGAGATAGTTGGCTGCCATGTGCAATCCGGCAATCGAGATGGTAGAAGGAAGTGTATATTACAAGAATTGGAGAGGGTAGCTCTTGTTCTGAGAGATGGTAGAAAGAAGAGGAGAGGAGGAAAGATGAAAGATTTGCAATGGAGGTTCTTGTGTGGGGTTTTGGACAAGTATATAGACCGTGGGATTTGTCAAATCCCACAAGCGAGAAGAGAGGAATTAAGGTCTGTTGGTTGGTGAAATATAACTAACTGATTTGTTTTCGACATAACTGATTTCTGTTTATCAAGGGAGGGAGACTTAAGTGCACCTGGCGCATTGAAATGCTTAATGCCTAGGAACGGCTCTTTATTTTTATGTATATAGGATGAATAGACAAATATTTATCAAACGATGTGGTAATTAAATATTAATAATTATGTAAGCAAATTGTAATTTGTAGGATTTTATTTAGATTGATTTTCTGGAGCATTAATTAAATGATATAATTTATCTATCATAGTCATCAGTAATAACTTCTTTAATTATTTTTCTTGAACGATTGTAGAGCTTTAATATCTTTGTTTCTTTAAAATATTATTTTTGTTGCTTTTGCAATTATAGACAATTTATATTTCAAAAAAAAAACTCGCATTGTATAATTATTTAAAAAAAATATATGCAGTAGACAACTAGAATACCTCGTGTAAGTTAACAATATTTCAAAATAAGTGGAAAGTTAGCAGTAAGTGTTTGTATATATTCTACTCGAGGTCCATGCAAATAAAAATCGTAACATTTGATTGTGTATATAATTAATTTTCTCAGTAAAGCATAAATAATATTAGTTAGCTCTGAGAACCAACATCTAATCTATTAACAAATTATAACATTCTCTAAATAAAACCATGGGTTCAAAATCCAATTAACAAATCCTTATAAATATTTAAAAGTAAAAAAACTTAATTTTATCTTTATCTAAAATATCTTCTCTTATTAAGCATGTAGATAACTTGATCCACCAACGGCTGTGATTAAAAGATAAAAATTCGGATTGAATATCAGCCCTCCGACCTATTTTTTATTCTTTGCATTTTTTATGTACTTTTACGTTTAGAAATCTAAATATACTTAGACACATATACTTGCCACATGTATTTCCTAAACTCCCTTATTTGATTGTCAAATGCTCGATTTTCTGATAGATCCAGATTTCTTTCCATTTTTTAAATGTCATCTAAACAATTTGTGAATTGATTGGTAATGGTCATGTCTTCATTTCTTTTTATTTTTTATATCTTTGAAGGAATGTATTTGTCGTTTAATATCATAAATAAATATTGTTGAATAATTATTTTTTTCATTGGTCTATTTTTTTAGAGTGACGCTATTTAGAAATTACTATTTTTATTATTGGGAGCGGAGAGAAACATTTCCCTTTTTATACCCATATTGTCATTGACAATTTTATTCAATAAATACAATGCACCTCACAAGAAAAAAATTATTGCACCTCAATAATCAAAATTATGCTCCTATTTTTTTTATGAAAATATGTCATTTTGTATATGAGATCTTTTTTTGTTTTCTTATAATATGTCTCAATTGCAACGCACGGAGATGATACCAGCTAGTAAATATTAATAATTAGCATATATACAGTTGACACAAGTTCTGTCTAAACTCATTGTAATTTAAGAAACAACTGATCTAATTCGACCCGAATCCGGCCTCCCTAATTGAGCCCAATTTAAGTGAAAACAGGTCTGTCAAAATGGGTCACACTCTTAAGCCCAGCCTAATGTTAGATCTCCAGTTAATTTGAAAACCGAGAAGCCCTAAATAACAATAGTGACAAGTAATTTTTTTTTATATGAGTTGACAAGTAATTTATTATATAAGGATTATTATCCTAAATCCGAGTCCTCAATCTCAAACGTAATTATTTTCAGCAACTTTATAGTAAAATAAATAAAAATTATGGGCATCATCAGAAGTTTTTAATATGGGCCTTCGATTTTAATTTATCTGGGAGAGTTTGATAATGATATTTTTTTCTTTTAACAAATAATGCGGTTGCCAAATTGCCATTTGAGCATGAACCGTATTCGTCTACTAATACCAAATCAGTCTTTAAAATTTTGATTTGAGCTTAATTAATCCATGATCTGCAATTCAGTTTTATTAACAAAGAAACAAGTACAGACCGTCAAAATTAAGTACTTTCATATTTACTTCTTATTATCTACATGAATTAAATGGCTTGTTTCACCGAACACTCACTAAAGTGAATCAATTTTAAAAAGATATATAGAACAACAAGATAAAAACTCATGAACCAATGTTGGCAAAACCACATATTACACAGGAACTTAACAAAAATTAAACGACATGATTTTCACATTGTAAACCAATTTTGGGAACCAGCTTTAAGATCGCTTAAACCCGAACATAGAGACGTTTGGTGGCAAATCTTGACAAAAGACTATGTAGGGGTATTTAAGGCAGGAATTGAGGTATAATCGAAGGAGTTTCAAGTACTAGACTCACGCATGTCTTTCACGAATGATATATGGACTTCAAGTGCGAATTTGGAATATTTGTACATTGCATCGATTAGAGTTTCATTTAAAAAAAAACAAAAAGATTATTTCTCTTAATCTAATAACTTATGTACATACGGCCTGGTGGTTGCGAATTTAATTTAGAAAATTTTATTAGATTGGAAGCTGGATGGTATGATTATCACAATTACTTTAAAAAATTATCAAAATTGTTCGGTGTACGATAATGCCATCCCTCATCTAGAGAATATATTTTGGGACAATTTTGTTTTTAGCGGGGAACACATGCACATGAGATGTGTGATGCACATCTTAGATATAATAGCACAATATGGTATGCAACATATAGCTTCAATTGGAATGGCTGGAGACATCAAATTTTTGATACCATCCTAAAAGAGCTTTAGTTGCCATCTAAAACGGACATGATTCTAGATTGTCCAACTAGGTGAAATTCGATGTATGAGATGGTTAGTGAAGCTTTGAACTACAAGGATGGTTTGTTAAGGTTTTGAGATAGCACTTCAATGAGTATTCCTAGTTCGGAGGAGTGGAAGGAGGTAGAAAAGATGGCGAGTTTTTCTGAGGTATTCATATGCACTACAAAGACTTTCTCAACAGTGAGGCTACCATCTTCACACAATTAATTATATGAAGGAGGTGTGGACCAATTGTGGTATGTTGTTGGAGGATGATATGAGTTCCAATGAAACTTTCCGATTTATCAAAGAGATTGCTTTACAAATATTAGAAATACCCGAACTTGATTCTAGCATTAGCATGTGTTTTTTATCCTTAGTCAAAGTTAGCTTTAGTAGATTTTAATTTACTTCAAAGTTGCATATGGAGATGAGACCAATGAGTATGCGTACGATGAAAGATTTAAAAGATGTTAAGATCTACAATTTGACAAGATTTATAGGACTAAATGAAATTTAATATACATGTTAACAAGTAGCTAGTATATATATATTTAATTAACATGACACATTATAAAGATCATGAATTCTTAAAGAGGTTAAGGACAAATAAATCCTTATCCGACGGTGAAAAGTCCTCAGGGATGTAAGTGAGTACCTTTTGGGGTGCGAGAAGTAGCTTGCCGTTAATGTTGCTAGTCATGACCGCAAAGTCAGCGCCAGTGAGGACTGAGATCTCATAACCCTTCTTGAAGAAGCCAGGGTAGCGCTTGGAGAACTAGGTCTGCGGCCCTGTTTATCTCCTATCTTCTTAATAAGTATAAGACCCCTTCCCATGTTGCCTCTCTGAAAATTAATTAGGAAATGAAGCACAAGGTTTTAATGGAAGTAATATGCATGGAAAGGGTTTGGACTGATATATATAAAGGGTTAGAACGGGAAGAGGAATAAGATATTTGTTGACTAATATTTTTGGCTTCAAGTACACTGGATCATCGAGCTGCTTTTAATAATAGAAGCATTTATTCTATTTAGAAATAGTCAGAGCATTTTTTTTTAGAAAGCCAGTTTTGGTTGGTAAAAAAAAAAAAAAAAAAAAAAAACAGTTTTGGTTCCGAATTTTTTTTCTACTTACAAACCAAATAATTTAAAATTAAAACATTACCATCAAATGGATCAAAATTCAGTTCTTACCAACCACGCAAGCTGGACTGGTACACTAAATTGGGCTGGTGTGCCAGCCTGGTTTGCGCACCAAATTTGATGTGCCAACCAAGCTTGCGCACCAGTCCAATTTGGTGCCCCAGCCCAGCTTGCCACCAAATATGGATATTTTTTTAAGTTCTGTTTTGTTCTATATTTAAATTTCTGAATGCAAAATTTATTTTTTGTTCTGTCTTGTTGTGTTTATAACTATATGTTAACATCAAATTACATGTAGAAAACAAAACACACATGTTTAATAAATAAAACACACAAGTTTAACAATTAAAAGTTTGTACTAAATTTAAACTACCAATTAATACAAACTAGACTACAACATAACTAACAAATTGTACTACAACTAGGGGTGCAAACGGGTCGGATATTACCCATCCGAATCCGGATCCGTATCCGAATTTTTGCGGATTCGAATATCCGGATACGGATAGTTGCGAATTCAGATGTGAATACGGATATTTTTATGCGAATTCGGATACGGTTTGAGTTTCGGAATCGGATACGGATACGGATAATTATCTGTATCCATATAATTTAGATTTCGGATATCCGTATAATTTAGTATTCCAGTGATAATTTAGTATACGGATACTGTTGTGGTTATGTATATTTTTAAGTAAAGTTATGTTGGTATTTTTAAGTAAAAAGTTGTGTTGGTATTTTTAGGTATAGTTATGTTGGTATTTTAAGTAAAGTACGTTGTGTTGATAATTTAGCATACGGATACTGTTGTGTTGGTATTTTTAAGTAAAGTTACGGTTATGTTGGTGAATTTTAGTTAATTAGATGTATATTTTGTAATGACGTAACAAGTTAATTAGAAATATATTTTGAATTAGAAATCCGAATTATATTCATATCCGTATTCGTATTCAAAAATATCCGATCCGTATCTGTATCCATTTAATATCCGATCCGTATCCATATCCGATTAGTATCCATTCTGTATCCGTATCCGGAAAAAAAATACGGATACAGATATGGGTTGAGCACTATCCGATCCGTTTGCACCCCTAACTACAACCCAACACAACAAACATCCCCTCTAAAAAAGTACAACTTGAATTGAAAATTAGAACTTCGCACATGATTGCATCTTTGTATGATGAAACTATAGAAATATAGAGAGAGAGAGAGAGAGAGAGAGAGTAGAACTAGGGTGTTCCTAAGTTCAGCAAGCCCCTTTGTGAACTCAACTCTAAAACCTATCGGATTGGCTTCAAACGACGAATCCAAACCGTTGAAATCCTTCTACATCACGAGTGATGCGTCTACATGTGAAAATATTAAAATTTTAAATTAGTTTTGTATAGAGTCAAGTGGTCAAAATGCGTCCAAAAAATGAATGCATTAAAATTAATTTATAAACCTTCTAATTTTGACCACTTGACTTTATACCAAATTAAATCGAAAGTTTAAAATTTTCACATGTAGACGCATCACCCGTAAGGTAGAAGGTTTTCAACGGTTTAGATTTGTCATTTGAAGCCAATCCGATAGGTTTTAGAGTTGAGTTCACAAAGGGATATGTTGAACTTAGGACCACCCTAGTTCTACTCTCTCTCTCTCTCTCTCTATATATATATATATATAGGCTGTGGCTAATTTGCTGCCGGCAGCAGTTCGGCCGAGGTGCTGCCGGGGCTATATTTAGCCGTGTGATGTCCAAACAACAAATTCAAACCGTTAGATGTTTAATCTATACTATAATCTACTTGGAGACCAAATTTTACATTTTTTGGAATTTTTTTACTATATATTAAGCTGGTTTTGAAAAACCGCTGTTTTTAACGTTGCAGAAATTTTACTAAAAACAGCGGTTTTCAAACCAGCTTAATATATAGTAAAAAAATTCCAAAAAATGTAAATTTGGTCTCCAAGTAGATTATAGTATAGATTAAACATCTAACGGTTTGAATTTGTTGTTTGGACATCACACGGCTAAATATAGCCCCGGCAGCACTTGGCCGAACTGCTGCCGGCAGCAAATTAGACAGACCCTATATATATATATATAGAGAGAGAGAGAGAGAGAGATAGGCTACCATGCTTTGCAAATTAAAGCACCTCTTGTGCTTTGCGCTCCTTTTCGAATTTTCAAAATTCATAATGTCGATCCGACCGTTCAAGTTGTTCTCCATATTGAAATGTGCTTGGAGACCAAATTTTACATTTTTTGGAATTTTTTTACTATTTATTAAGCCACTTTGAAAATTGCTGATCCAATGGTCACACTAGCAAACAGTAAAAAATTCTGGACCAATGGATCAGCGATTTTCAAAGTGGCTTAATAAATAGTAAAAAAATTCCAAAAAATGTAAAATTTGGTCTCCAAGCACATTTCAATATGGAGAACAACTTGAACGGTCGGATCGACATTTTGAATTTTGAAAATCCGAAAAGGAGCGCAAAGCACAAGAGGTGCTTTAATTTGCAAAGCATGGTAGCCTATCTCTATATATATATATATAGATGGGCTATTGTGCTTTGCAAAGTAAAGCGAAGGTTTTACTTCGAGCTTGTTTTCGGATTTTCAAAGTTCAAAACGTCGATCCGAACCGTTCAAGTTGATTTACATATTGAAATGTGTTTGGAGATCGAATTTTATATTTTTTGGAATTTTTTTTAATAATTTATTAAGCCACTTTAAAAATTGCTGATCACATAGTCCAGAATTTTGTTGCACTGTTTTTACTGTTCACCCGAATCAACAATTTTCAAAGTGACTTAATAAATAGTAAAATTTCCAAAAAATGTAAAATTTGGCCTGCAAGCAGATTTTAATATAGATTGAACATCTAACGATTTGGACTTTGAAAATCCAAAACGAGCCCGAAATAAAACGTTCGCTTTACTTTACAAAGCACAATAGCCCATCTCTCTCTCTCTCTCTCTCTCTATATATATATATATATATATCTTGTTAGGACAATTATTAATTTTGAGACATGTAATTTTGTTTAAAAATAAAAATTACCTTATTGGGTGCAGTTTCTAGAATCCCTTTGATTTCTCGCATTATTTTCAAGTGATGCTATGTTAGTCAGGTGTCCTCTTCGTCTTCCTTCTAATATGTCCATCCACTCGCATTATTTTCAAGTGATGCTATGTTAGTCAGGTGTCCTCTTCGTCTTCCTTCTAATATGTCCATCCACATAGGAATACGGTTAAGTAGAATAAATTGAATGAAATTAGATGTCTATGCGTTGAGTGTTCAGCTCTCAAAATAACAGTGACCCCATAGAAAAAATAGAAAACACAATAAACAAGCTATTTTTTATTTTTATTTTAATAGCATGTAATTATTTTCTTTTACATAATTGATATAATTTAAACTAAATTACTATAATAATTAAGAGATTCTAAAGAAGAGTAGGTTGGATATTAAGAGAGAGAATTGTCTAAGTGTTACTTTCAAAATAGCCTTCCTCTTTTAATAAACGTTTGTAAGCAAGCTTTTCAAACATTTTCTTTTTTCTTGAAAAAGTGATAAAGATCTTGCCTTCTTTATATGGATTTCAAAATTGGACTTCCCACAAAAAGAATCTTATCTTTTACCACTAGGTTAAATATTGGTTACCACCTTTTTAAGTTTAATCTTAATAAAAAATAATATTCAAATTTAATATCAAACGATAATAGGAGACATAGTAAAAGAAATGAATTAGATCTTTACATGTATTTTTATATCCGTCTGACTAATAAATTATTGATTAGAAATTTGATCAAATCAATGTCAAGTCGTTCAATATGGATATCATTGAATCAATATTATACAGGACCAGAAATGTTTAATTGGCAAACAACTTAGTAGGTCAGAAGTCAACAAGATCCGCACTTACAAATTACACAAATAGTTCTTTACAACTGTAGTATTATTTAATTTTTGCATAAATAGTAATAAATCAGACTTCAAATTGAATTCATAGAGCCCAATAGCCGAGTAAATTCAATTACCGTGCTGTTATGGCTCACACCTATATTCTACCCAAATCTTAGTCAAGATTGATGCCTTAGACAAAGTAGAAGAAAAAACCAACCTGTCACTGGGGCCCCCAAATCACACAACTAAAAAGCCACGCAATATCCACCGTTTTTGTTCCCTCAGATCTTGCAAAAACCCAAAGTAGCACAAAACAAAATAAAATATAATTACTCAGATTTTAACCATTGACGCTTACCAACCTGAGATCACAAACAAAGTAAAAATTTGACGCACAAAATTCCATTTTTCTTTAAATTCTACTGGCTTTTATTTGTATGTTTGTTATTTTTGTCTTCCCTCAAGTTCCTCAAATTCCTCCTTTAGGATATAAGGCCTACAGGTGTAACGGATAATCATAAAAAAAAACATTAAACTGAAAATTCCAGAGGTATGATCAAACGACACGCTAAGTTAAAATCCATCACAGGTAAGATGCCAAACATAAATTGGTGGGCACGAATTAAGCATTGTTTTACCCATTTTTTTGTTTTAACAAAAGAGCATGAATGAAAGCCTAAATTGGTGGCATCGAGTGAGGTGAGATCGGATCACCTAAAAAAATTATTATAAAATGGACCAACCAACCCACTGGGCAAATGTCTTAATTTCGTCAAGTTATGTTGACTTTTTCCAGTCAGGTAAACAAAACTGTCACCTCTAATGGGAAGAAAATAAGCTAGCATTTCCATAGCTATCTTGTGCAATAGAGAAAAGGTTTAAAAAAAAATTGAAACATACCTCGAATTAAATCTGGTAAGGAGAACACCTCAATACAAATAAACTGATATGCAGTTACCTTCAAAACTATAGCCTCAAAACTGTACTTGTCAGCTTGCTTTGCAGTCTCAGACTCCTTTCTCGTCCTGTCTTCAACAATCTAGAATTGTTGAACAGTCTACATGTTGGCTTCTTGGGGCCCCATCAGAACAAGACTCAACAAAATCTCCTTTAAAGTTAACTACAACAAAAGATTATTTCTAACTTAAAGACCCCATAAGAATATAAAACAGAAATGAATAGCATATAAAAGATGCACCAGAGTACCAGTCGTAAGTATTACATCAAAGGGGTGGTAGAAAATTGGTGTTGTCACTTCTGAATTAAACCAGAGTGGGTACTTCCTGAGGTTTCAACTAAATCTCCACTGAACAAGAGTAATTTATATCTAACAAAAGTGAGTATTCATAATTTGAAGTTAATGTACCTAAACTCGTTCAAGCTAGAAAACAACGTAACATGCAAAGTTTCAAAGCTACCGAAAAATTCAGCGAGGTTGCTTAAAAGTGAAAGGTGACAAGAAAAGAATTATGATAACAATAATAATAATAAAATTAAAAACCACTCTAATAATTATGCAACTAGATCTTTAATAAGATTCCTTCCTAGCATGCCAAAAAATATTGAACAAATAGTGTACCGGTGAACTGACTTTACGGTTGCCAACCAGTAATCTATCATGTAGTGTTAAAAAATAATCAGGTCAGAATCTATTAATTGGTCCATGAGGTTAGATCATCAATCCGCACTCCTAATAGAAATAATGCCCAAGACAATCCAAACAGTTATTGCATAGAGTTAAAACAATCTCCCATTCAGTCAAGATGCTGGCTTGGCTTCTTTTTCCAATGCAAATAACCAAGCAAAAATAAAGACGACAGATTAAATTTGTGATATCATATGTTTCAAACTAGCAAAAAATATATGCAGCCCAACAAACTTTTGGTTGGCGTATGACAGGTCAGAAAGAAAAATGACACAAGTAAGAAAAAAAAATATATATATTATCTCACAAAATTTTGCCAATATGGTGCAAGACCGACAGCTTAGGCATTACACCTGGAATAGCTGGAACAAGGTAGTGGGATGTGAGTTGCCCATCAAGCAAACCATTCGAAGCCCATCTAATTCGGCAAAGCAAAAATCATAACAGAGAAGCTAGGACCAGAAAATAGTAACTGTAAAATGAATATGATTAAAGGTAGTTGTCTTTGTACATTTGGTAGTTACGAATGGCAGCTCAAGGGTCATTTTTATTCCAGTCACAACTGCTAGTTTCAAATCAAACAAAACGAACCCATACCGAACCTCACCTAGCTCATGGGAACCAGGCCATTACCATGCACACAATGCCTCATCTTGCAACAAAATATTCCAACAGAAACGTAGAAGAAAAATCCAACCTGTAACATGGGGCCCCCAATTCACGCAAAACTAAGAAGCCACGCAATATGCACTGTTTTTGTTCCCTCAGATCTTACAAAAACCCAAAGTAGCACAAAACAAAATAAAATATGATTACTCAGGTTTTGACCATTGACACTTACCAACCTGAGATCACAAACAAAGTAAAAACTGTGAAGCAGAAAATTCCATTTTTCTTTAAATATTACTGGCTTTTATTTGTATCTTTGTTATTTTTGTCTTCCCTCAGGTTTCTTAAATTCCTCCTTTAGGATATAAGGCCTACCGGTGTAACGGATACTTAATCATATAACAAAAACATGAAACTGATAATTCCAAAGGTATCATCTTAACCGACACACTAGTTAAAATCCACCACAGGTAAGATTTTTTTTCTTTTTTGTTTTAATAAAAGAGAATGATTCAAGCATAAATTGGTGGCATCAAGTCGGGTGAGATGTGATCACTAAAAAATTATGATCAAAAGGACCTACCAACCCATTGGGCAAAAGTATTAATGTCGTCAAGTTATGTTGACTTTTCCAATCAGGTAAACAAAACTGCCACCTCTAATGGGAAGATAGTAAGCTAGCATTTCCTCAGCTATCTTGTGCAATACAGAAAAGGTTAAAAAAAAAAAAATTGAAACATACCTCCCACAAAATCTGGCAAGGTGAACACCAGAATCCAAATAAACAGAACTGCAGTTACCTTCAAAACAATAGCCTTGAAACTGTACATGTCAGCTTTGCAGTCTCAGACTCCTTTCTCGTCCTGTCTACAACTATCTAGAAATGTTGAACAGACTAGTTGTTGGCTTCTGGGGGCTCCATCAGAACAAGACTCGAAAAAATCTCCTTTGAAGTTAACTACAACAAAAGATTATTTCTAACTTTAAAGACCCCACAAGAATATAAAACAGAAATGAATAGAACCTAAAACATGCACCAGAGTACCAGTCGTAAGTATTACATCAAAGGGGTGGCAGTAAATTGCTTTTTTGAATTCCGAATTAAACCAGAGTGGGTACTTTCTGAGGTTTAATCTAAAACACCACGGAACAAGAGTAATTTAAATCAAACAAAAGTGAGTATTCACAATTTGAAGTTAATGTACCTCAACTCTTTCAAGCTAGAAAACAACGTAACATGCAAAGTTTCAAAGCCACCGAAAAACTCAGCGAGGTTTGTTAAAAGTTAAAGCTGACTAGAGATGTATTATGATAACAATAATAATAATAAAAACCAATCTTATGATAATGCAACTAGATCTTTAATAAGATTCGTTCCTAACATGCCAAAAAATATTGAACAAATAGTGTACCGGTGAAGTGACCATACCGTTGCCAACCAGTAATCTATCATGTAGTGTTAAAGAAATAATCAGGTCAGAATCTATTAATTGATCCATGAGGTTAGATCATGAATCTGCACTCCAAACAGAAAAAAGCACAAGAAATAACCAAACAGGTACTGCATGGAGCTGAAACAATCTCTTATTCTCTCAAGATGCTGGTTTGGCTTCCTTTTCAAATGCAAAAAACCTAGCAAAAATAAAGACGACGGATTAAATTAGTGACCTCATACCCCCTTCAAACTAGTAAAAAATATATTCATCCCAGCAAACTTTTGGTTGGCGTATCACATGTGAGATAGAAAAATGACACAAATATGAAAAAAATATATATATCTTATCTCACGAAATTTTGCCAATATGGAGCGAGACCTACAGCTTAGGCATTACACCGGCAATAGTTCGAACAAGGTAGTGGGATGTGAGTTGCCCATCAAGCAAACCATTCGAAACCCACCTAATTGGGCAAAGCAAAAATCATAACAGAGAAGTTAGGACCAGAAAATAGTAACTACAAAATTAATATTATTAAAGGTAAAATTCTCTTTGTACATTTGGTAGTTACGAATGACAGCAAAAGGGTGATATGGCGCCACTGGTGCACGCTCTTAAGTTCCAGTCAAAACTGCTAGTTTCAAATCAACCAAAACGAACCCATACAGAACATCACCTCGCTCATGGGAACCAGGCCATTACCATGCACACAATGCCTCTTCTTGCAACAAAATATTCCAACAAAAAAGTAGAAGAAAAAACAAACCTGTTACTGGGTCCCCCCAAATCAAGCAAAACTAAGAAGCCACGCAACATCCACCATTTTTGTGCCCTCAGATCTTGCAAAAACCCAAAGTAGCACAAAACAAAATAAAATATGATTACTCATATTTTGACCATTGACGCTTACCAACTGAGATCACAAACAAAGTAAAAAATGTGAAGCAGAAAATTCTATTTTTCTTTAAATTCAACTGGCTTTTATTTGTATGTTTGTTATTTTTGTCTTCCCTCATGTTTCTTAAATTCCTCCATTAGGATATAAGGCCTACCGGTGTAACGGATACTTAATCATAAAAAAAAACATGAAACTGATAATTCCAAAGGTATGATCTTTAAATGACACACTAGTTAAAATTATGATAAATGGACCTACCAACCCATTGGGGAAAAGTCCTAATTTCATCAAGTTATGTGGACTTTTTCCAATCAGGTAAACAAAACTGACCCCTATAGTGGGAAGAAAATAAGCGAGCATTTCCTAAGTGATCTTGTGCAATAGAGAAAAGGTTAAAAAAAAAAAAATTGAAACATACCTCGCATAAAATCTGGCAAGGAGAACACCTGAATCCAAATAAACTGATCTGCAGTTACCTTCAAAACTATAGCCATGAAACTGTACTTGTCAGCTTTGCAGTCTCAGACTCCTTTCTCGTCCTGTCTTCAACTATCTAGAATTGTTGACCAGTCTAGATGTTGGCTTCTAGGGGCCCCATCAGAACAAGACTCAACAAAATCTCCTTTGAAGTTAACTACAACAAAAGATTATTTCTAACTTAAAAGTCCCCGGAAGAATATAAAACAGAAATGAATAGAACCTAAAAGATGCACCAGATTACCCGTCGTAAGAATTATATCAAAGGGGTGGAAGTAAATTGCTGTTTTGACTTCTGAATTAAACCAGAGTGGGTACTTCGTGAGGTTTAATCTAAAACTCCACTGAACAAGAGTAATTTATATCTAACAAAAGTAAGTACTCATAATTTGAAGTTAATGTACCAAAACACTTTCAAGCTAAAAAACAACGTAACATGCAAAGTTTCAAAGCCACCGAAAAATTCAGCGAGGTTGGTGAAAAGTGAAAGCTGACTGGAAACCTATTATGATAACAATAATAATAACAAAAACCAATCTTATGATAATGCCACTAGATCTTTAATAAGATTCTTTCCTAACATGCCAAAAAATATTGAACAAATAGTGTACCGGTGAAGTGACCTTACCGTTGCCTACCAGTAATCTATCATGTAGTATTAAAGAAATAATCACGTCAGAATCTATTAATTGATCCATGAGGATAGATCATCAATCCGCACTCCTAACAGAAATAAGCACAAGAAATAACCAAACAGCTACCGCATAGTGCTGAAACAATCTCTGATTCTCTCAAGATGCTGGTTTGGCTTCCTTTTCAAAAGCAAAAAACCTAGCACAAATAAAGACGACGGATTACATTAGTGATCTCATATCACTCAAACTAGCAAGGGATATGTGCAGCCCAGCAAACTTTTGGTTGACGTATGACAGGTAAGAAAGAAAAATAACACAAGTATGAAAAAAAAAATATTTGTCGTCCCATGAAATTTTGCCAATATGGAGCGAGCCCACAGCTTAGGCATTACACCAGCAATAGCTGGAACAAGGTAGTGGGATGTGAGTTGCCCATCAAGCAAACCATTTGAAACCCACCTAATTCAGCAAAGCAAAAATCATAACAGAAAGTTAGGACCAGAAAATAGCAACTATAAAATGAATATGATTGAAGGTAATTGTCTTTGTACATTTGGTAGTTACAAATGACAGCTCAAGGGTGATGTGGCGCCACTGGTGCATGCTCTTAAGTTCCAGTCAAAACTGCTAGTTTCAAATCAACCAAAACGAACCCAGACAGAACCTCACCTCGCTCATGGGAACCAGGCCATTACCATGCACACAATTCCTCATCTTGCAACAAAATATTCCACCAGAAAAGTACAAGAAAAAACCAACCTGTAACTGGGGCGCCCCAAATCACGCATAACTAAGAAGCCACGCAATATCCACCGTGTTTGTCCCCTCAGATCTTGCAAAAACCAAAGTAGCACAAAACAAAATAAAATATGATTACTCAGATTTTGACCATTTACGCTTACCAACCAGAGATCACAAACAAAGTAAAAAATGTGAAGCAGAAATTTCCATTTTTCTTTAAATTCTACTGGCTTTTATTTGTATGTTTGTTTCTTTAAATTCTACTGGCTTTTATTTGTATGTTTGTTATTTTTGTCTTCCCTCATGTTTCTTAATTTCCTCCTTTAGAATATAAGGCCTACCGGTGTAACGGATACTTAATCTTAAAAAAAAACATGAAACGGATAATTCCAGAGGTATCATCTTAAAATGACACACTAGTTAAAATTCATCACAGGTAAGATTCTTTTCTTTTTTGTTTTAATAAAAGAGCATGATTCAAGCATAAATTGGTGGCATCGAGTGGGGTGAGATGTGATCACCTAAAAAAATTATGATAAAATGGACCTACGAACCCATTGGGCAAAAGTCTTAATTTCGTCAAGCTATGTTGACTTTTTCCAATCAGGTAAATAAAACAGCCGCCTCTAATGGGAAGAAAATAAGCGAGCATTTCCTAAGCTATCTTGTGCAATAGAGGAAGGTTAAAAAAAAAAATTTGAAACATACCTCACATAAAAACTGGCTAGGAGAACACCTGAATCCAAATAAACTGATCTGCAGTTGCCTTCAAAACTATAGCCTTGAAGCTGTATTTGTCAGCTTTGCAGTCTCAGACTCCTTTCTCGTCCTGTCTTCAACTATCTAGAATTGTTGAACAGTCTAGATGTTGGCTTTAGGGGCCCCATCAGAACAAGACTCAACAAAATCTCCTTTGAAGTTAACTACAACAAGAACAGATTATTTCTAACTTAAAAGACCCCACAAGAATATAAATCAGAAATGAATAGAACCTAAAAGATGCACCAGAGTATCAGTCGTCAGTACTACATCAAAGGGGTGGTAGTAAATTGGTGTTTTGACTTCTGAATTAAACCAGAGTGGGTACTTCCAGAGGTTTAATCTAAAACTCCACTGACAAGAGTAATTTATATCTAACAAAAGTCAGTACTCATAATTTGAAGTTAATGTACCTAAGCTCTTTCAAGCTAGAAAACAAGGTAACATGCAAAGTTTCAAAGCCACCGAAAAATTCAGCGAGGTTGCTTAAAAGTGAAACTGACTAGAAACCTATTATGATAACAATAATAATAATAAAGACCAATCTTATGATAATGCAACTAGATCTTCAACAACATTTTTTCTAACATGCCAAAAAATATTGAACAAATAGTGTACAGGTGAAGTGACCTTACCGTTGCCTACCAGTAATCTGTCATGTAGTGTTAAAGAAATATTCAGGTCAGAATCTATTAATTGATCCGTGAGGTTAGATCATTAATCCGCACTCCTAATAGAAATAAGCACAAGAAATAACCAAACAGCTACCGCTTAGAGCTGAAACAATCTCTAATTCTCTCAAGGTGCTGGTTTGGCTTCCTTTTCAAATGCAAAAAACCTAGCACAAATAAAGACGACGGATTAAATTTGTGAACTCATATCATTCCAACTAGCAAAAGATATATGCAGCCCAGCAAACCTTTGGTTGGCGTATGACAGGTAAGAAAGAAAAATAATACAAGTATGAAAAAAATATATATATATATATATTATCTAACCAAATTTTGCCAATATGGAGGAAGACCCACAGCTTAGGCATGACACCAGCAATAGCTGGAACAAGGTAGTGGGATGTGAGTTGCCCATCAAGCAAACCATTCGAAGCCCCCCTAATTCGGCAAAGCAAAAATCATAACAGTGAAGCTAGGACCAGAAAATAGTAACTGTAAAATTAATATGATTAAAGGTAGTTGTCATTGTACATTTGGTAGTTACGAATGACAGCTCAAGGGTGATGTGGCGCCACTGGTTCACGCTCTTAAGTTCCAGTCAAAACTGCTAGTTTCAAATCAACCAAAACGAACCCATACAGAACATCACCTCGCTCATGGGAACCAGGCCATTACCATACACACAATGCCTCTTCTTGCAACAAAATATTCCAACAAAAAAGTAGAAGAAAAAACCAACCTGTCACTGGGGCACCCCAAATAAAGCAAAACTAAGAAGCCACGCAACTTCCACCATTTTTGTTCCCTCAGATCTTGCAAAAACCAAAAGTAGCACAAAACAAAATAAAATATGAATACTCAGATTTTGACCATTGACGCTTACCAACCTGAGATCACAAACAAAGTAAAAAATGTGATGCAGAAAATTCCATTTTTCTTTAAATTCTACTGGCTTTTATTTGTATATTTGTTATTTTTGGCTTCCCTCATGTTTCTTAAATTCCTCCTTTAGGATATAAGGCCTGCCGGTGTAACGGAGACTTAAGCCTATAAAAATACATGAAACTGATAAATCCAGAGGTATGATCTTTAAATGACACACTAGTTAAAATCCATCACAGGTAAGATTCTTTTCTTTTTTGTTATAATAAAAACATCATGATTCAAGAATAAATTGGTGGCATCGAGTGGGGTGAGATGTGCTCACCAAAAAAAATTATGATAAAATGGACCTACCAACCCATTGGGGAAAAGTCTTAATTTCGTCAAGTTATGTGGACTTTTTCCAATCAGGTAAACAAAACTGCCACCTCTAATGGGAAGAAAATAAGATAGCATTTCCTCAGCGATCTTGTGCAATAGAGAAAAGGTTTAAAAGAAAAATTGAACATACCTCGCATAAAATCTGGCTAGGAGAACAGCTGGATCCAAATAAACTGATCTGCAGTTCCCTTCAAAACTATAGCCTTGAAACTGTAATTGTCAGCTTTGCAGTCTCAGACTCCTTTCTCGTCCTGTCTTCAACTATCTAGAATTGTTGAACAGTCTAGATGTTGGCTTCTAGGGGCCCCATCAGAACAAGACTCAACAAAATCTCCTTTGAAGTTAACTACAACAAAACAAGAGTAATTTATATCTAACAAAAGTGAGTACTCATAATTTGAAGTTAATGTACCTAAACACTTTCAAGCTAGAAAACAACGTAACATGCAAAGTTTCAAAGCCACCGAAAAACTCAGCGAGGTTGATTAAAAGTAAAAGCTGAGAAAAAACGTATTATGATAACAATAATAATAACAAACACCAATCTTATGATAATGCCACTAGATCTTTAATAAGATTCTTTCCTAACATGCCAAAAAATATTGAACAAATAGTGTACCGGTGAAGTGACCTTACAGTTGCCTACCAGTAATCTATCATGTAGTGTTAAAGAAATAATCACGTCAGAATCTATTAATTGAACCATGAGGTTAGATCATCAATCCGCACTCCTAATAGAAATAAGCACAGGAAATAACCAAACAAGTACTGCATAGAGCTGAAACAATCTCCTATTCTATCAAGATGCTCGTTTGGCTTCTTTTTCAAATGCAAAAAACCTAGCAAAAATAAAGAGGATGGAGTCAATTTGTGATCTCATATCTTTCAAACTAGCAAAAAAATATATGCACCCCACCAAACTTTTGGTTGGCGTATGACAGGTGAGATAGAAAAATGACACAAGTAGGAAAAAAATATATATATCTTATCTCACGAAATTTTGCCAATATGGAGCGAGACCCACAGCTTAGGCATTACACCGGCAATAGCTCGAACAAGGTAGTGGTATGTGAGTTGCCCATCAAGAAAACCATTCGAAACCCACCGAATTTGGCAAAGCAAAAATCATAACAGAGAAGTTAGGACCGGAAAATTGTAACTGTAAAATTACTATTATTAAAGGTAATTGTCTTTGTAAATTCGGTAGTTACGAATGACAGCTCAAGGGTGATGTCGCGCCACTGGTGCACGCTCTTAAGTTCCAGTCAAAACTGCTAGTTTCAAATCAACCAAAATGTACCCATACAGAACCTCACCTCGCTCATGGGAACCAGGCCATTGCCATGCACACAATGCCTCATCATGCAACAAAATATACCAACAGAAAAGTACAAGAAAAAACGAACCTCTCACTGACGCCCCCCAAATCAAGCAAAACTAAGAAGCCACGCAATATCCACCGTTTTATCCACCGTTTTTGTTCCCACAGAACTTGCAAAAACCCAAAGTTGCACAAAACAAAATAAAATATGATTACTCAGATTTTTACCATTGACGCTTACCAACTGAGATCACAAACAAAGTAAAACATGTGAAGCAGAAAACTCCATTTTCTTTAAATTCTACTCGCTTTTATTTGTATGTTTGTTATTTTTGTTTTCCCTCGTGTTTCTTAAATTCCTCCTTTAGGATATAAGGCCTACTGGAGTAACGGATACTTAGTCATTAAAAAAAATATCAAACTAATAATTCCAGAGGTATGATCTTAAATGACACACTAGTTAAAATACATCACAGGTAAGATTCTTTTCTTTTTTGTTTTAATAAAAGAGCATGATTCAAGCATAAATTGGTGGCATCAAGTGGGGTGAGATGTGATCACGTAAAAAAATTATGATAAAATGGACCTACCAACCCATTGGGCAAAAGTCTTAATTTCGTCAAGTTATGTTGACCCTTTCCAATCAGGTAAACAAAACTGCGACCTCTAATGGGAAGAATATAAGCTAGCATTTCCTAAGCTATCTTGTGCAATAGAGAAAAGGTTAAAAAAAAAAATTGAAACATACCTCCCATAAAATCTGGCTAGGGGAACACCTGAATCCAAATAAACTGATCTACAGTTACCTTCAAAACTATAGCCTAGAAACTGTACTAGTCAGCTTTGCAGTCTCAGACTCCTTTCTCGTCCTGTCTTAAAATATCTTGAATTGTTGAACAGTCTAGATGTTGGCTTATAGGGGTCCCATCAGAACAAAACTCAACAAAATCTCCTTTGAAGTTAACTACAACAACAAAAGATTATTGCTAACTTAAAAGACCCCACAAGAATATAAAACAGAAATGAATAGAACCAAAAAGATGCACCAGATTACCAGTCGTAAGTATTACATCAAAGGGGTGGTAGTAAATTGGTGTTTTGACTTCTGAATTAAGCCAGAGTGGGTACTTCGTGAGGTTTAATCTAAAACTCCACCGAACAAGAGTTATCTAACAAAAGTGAGTATTCATAATTTGAAGTTAATGTACCTAAACTCTTTCAAGCTAGAAAACAACGTAACATGCAAAGTTTCAAAGCCACCGGAAAACTCAGCGAGGTTAAATAAAAAAGTGAAAGCTGACAAGAACCGCATTATAATAACAATAATAATAATAATAACCAATCTTATGATAATGCAACAAGATCTTTAATAAGATTCTTTCCTAACATGCCAAAAAATATTGAACAAATAGTGTACCGGTGAAGTGACCGTACCGTTGCCAACCAGTAATCTATCATGTAGTGTTAAAGAAATAATCAGGTCAGAATCTATTAATTGATCCATGAGGTTAGATCATGAATCTGCACTCCAAACAGAAAAAAGCACAAGAAATAACCAAACAGGTACTCCATGGAGCTAAAACAATCTCTTATTCTCTCAATATGCTGGTTTGGCTTCCTTTTCAAATGCAAAAAACCTAGCAAAAATAAAGACGACGGATTAAATTAGTGATCTCATACCTCCTTCAAACTAGTAAAAAATATATTCATCCCAACAAACTTTTGGTTGGCGTATGACATGTGAGATAGAAAAATGACACAAATATGAAAAAAAAATGTATATCTTATCTCACGAAATTTTGCCAATATGGAGCGAGACCTACAGCTTAAGCATTACACCGGCAATAGTTCGAACAAGGTAGTGGGATGTAAGTTGCCCATCAAGCAAACCATTCGAAACCCACCTAATTGGGCAAAGCAAAAATCATAACAGAGAAGTTAGGACCAGAAAATAGTAACTATAAAATTAATATTATTAAAGGTAAAATTGTCTTTGTAAATTTGGTAGTTACGAATGCCAGCCCAAGGGTGATGTCGCGCCACTGGTGCACGCTCTTAAGTTCCAATCAAAACTGCTAGTTTCAAATCAACCAAAACGAATACATACAGAACCTCACCTCGCTCACGGGAGCCAGGCCATTACCATGCACACCATGCCTCATCTTGCAACAAAATATTCCAACAGAAAAGTAGAAGAAAAAGACCACCTGTCACTGGGGCCCCCCAAATCACACAAAATTAAGAAGCCATGCAATATCCACCGTTTTTGTTCCCTTAGATCATGCAAAAACCCAAAGTAGCACAAAACAAAATAAAATATGATTACTCAGATTTTAACCATTGACGCTGATCAAACCAGAGATCACAAACAAATTAAAAATGTGAAGCACAAAATTCCATTTTTCTTTAAATTCTACTGGCTAATATCTGTATGATACTTATTTTTGTCTTCCCTCATGTTTCTTAAATTCCTTCTTTAGGATAGAAGACCTACAGGTGTAACGGATACCTAACCATAAAAAAAACATTAAACTGATAATTCCAGTGGTATAATCTTAAACGACACACTAGTTAAAATCCATCACAGGTAAGATGCCATACTTAAATTGGTGGGCACGAATTAAGCATTGCTTTTCCATTTTTTTGTTTTAATAAAAGAACATGAATGAAGGCCTAAATTGGTGGCATCGAGTGACGTGAGATCTGATCACCAAAAAAAGTTATGATAAAATGGACCTACCAACCCACTGGGCAAATGTCTTAATTACGTCAATTTATGTTGACTTTTTCCAGTCAGGTAAACAAAACTGCCACCTCTAATGGGAAGATAGTAAGCTAGCATTTCCTCAGCAATCTTGTGCAACAGAGAAATGGTTTAAAAAAAAAAATTGAAACATACCTCGCATAAAATCTGGCTAGGTGAACACCTGAATCCAAATAAACTGACCTGCAGTTACCTTCAAAACTATAGCCATAAAACTGTACTTGTCAGCTTTGCAGTCTCAGACTCCTTTCGCGTCCTGTTTTCAACTATCTAGAATTGTTGAACAGTCTAGATGTTGGCTTCTTGGGGCCCCATCAGAACAAGACTCAACAAAAGGTTATTTCTAACTTAAAGACCCCATAAGAACATAAAACAGAAATGAATAGCACCTAAAAGATGCACTAGAGTACCAGTTGTAAGTATTACATCAAAGGGGTGGCAGTAAATTGGTGTTTTGACTTCGGAATTAAACCAGAGTGGGTACTTCCTGAGGTTTAATCTAAAACACCACTGAACAAGAGTAATTTATATCAAACAAAAGTGAGTATTCATAATTTGAAGTTAATGGACCTAAACTCTTTCAAGCTAGAAGGCCACGTAATATGTAAAGTTTCAAATCCACCGAAAAAACTCAGCAAGGTTGGTTAAAACTTAAAGCTTACTAGAAACCTATTATGATAACAATAATAATAATAAAAACCAATCTCATGATAATGCAACTAGGTCTTTAATAAGATTCTTTCCTAACATGCAAAAACATATTGAACAAATAGTATACCGGTGAAATGACTTTACGGTTGCCGACCAGTAAACTATCATGTAGTGTTAAAGAAATAATCAGGTCAGAATCTATTAATTAATCCATTAGGTTTCATCATCAATCTGCACTCCTAATAGAAATAAGCACAAGAAATAACCAAACAGTTACTGCATAGAGCTGAAACAATCTCTTATTCTCTCAGGATGCTGGTTTGGCTTCCTTTTGAAATGCAAAAAACCTAGCAAAAATAAAGACGACGGATTAAATTAGTGATCTCATATCACTCAAACTAGCAAGGGATATATGTGCAACCCAGCAAACTTCTAGTCATATCACTCAAACCTAGCAATATCCACTGTTTTTGTACCCTCAGATTTTGCAAAAACCCAAAGTAGCACAAAACAAAATAAAATATGATTACTCAGATTTTGACCATTGACGCTTACCAACCATAGATCACAAACAATGTAAAAAATGTAAAGCCGAAAATTATATTTTTCTTTAAATTCTACTTGCTTTTATTTGTATGTTTGTTATTTTTGTCTTCCCTCATGTTTCTTAAATTCCTCCTTTAGGATATAAGGCCTACGGGTGTAACGGATACTTAATCATAAAAAAAACATGAAACTGATAATTCCAGAGGTATGATCTTAAATGACACACTAGTTAAAACCATCACAGGTAAGATTCTTTCCCTTTTTGTTTTAATAAAAGAGCATGATTCAAGCATAAATTGGTGGCATCGAGTGGGGTGAGCTGTGCTCACCTAAAAAAATTATGACAAAATGGACCTACCAACCCATTGGGGAAAAGTCTTAATTTCGTCAAGTTATGTGGACTTTTTCCAATCAGGTAAACAAAACAGCCACCTCTAATGGGAAGAAAATAAGATAGCATTTCCTCAGTGATCTTGTGCAATACAGAAAAGGTTTCAAAAAAAAAATTGAAACATACCTCGCATAAAATCTGGCTAGGAGAACAGCTGGATCCAAATAAACTGATCTGCAGTTCCCTTCAAAACTATAGCCTTGAAACTGTAATTGTCAGCTTTGCAGTCTCAGACTCCTTTCTCGTCCGGTCTTCAACTATCTAGAATTGTTGAACAGTCTAGATGTTGGCTTCTAGGGGCCCCATCAGAACAAGACTCAACAAAATCTCCTTTGAAGTTAACTACAACAAAAGATTATTTCTAACTTAAAAGACCCCACAAGAATATAAAACAGAAATGAATAGAACCTAATAGATGCACCAGATAACCAGTCGTAAGTATTACATCAAATGTGTGGAAGTAAATTGGTGTTCTGACTTCTGAATTAAACCAGAGTGGGTACTTCGTGAGGTTTAATCTAAAACTCCACCGAACAGGAGTAATTTATATCTAACAAAAGTGAGTACTCATAATTTGAAGTTAATGTACCTAAACACTTTCAAGCTAGAAAACAACGTAACATGCAAAGTTTCAAAGCCACCGAAAAACTCAGCGAGGTTCGTTAAAAGTGAAAGCTGAGAAAAAACGTATTATTGATAACAATAATAATAACAAACACCAATCTTATGATAATGCCACTAGATCTTTAATAAGATTTCTTTCCTAACATGCCAAAAAATATTGAACAAATAGTGTACCGGTGAAGTGACCTTACCGTTGCCTACCAGTAATCTATCATGTAGTGTTAAAGAAATAATCACGTCAGAATCTATTAATTGATCCGTGAGGTTAGATCATCAATCCGCACTCCTAATAGAAATAAGCACAGGAAATAACCAAACAAGTACTGCATAGAGCTGAAACAATATCCAATTCTATCAAGATGCTCGTTTGGCTTCCTTTTCAAATGCAAAAAACCTAGCAAAAATAAAGAGGATGGATTAAATTTGTGATCTCATATCTTTCGAACTAGCAAAAAAATATGTGCACCCCAGCAAACTTTTGGGTGGCGTATGACAGGTGAGATAGAAAAATGACACAAGTAGGAAAAAAATATATATATATTATCTCACGAAATTTTGCCAATATGGAGCGAGACCCACAGCTTAGGCATTACACCGGCAATAGCTCGACAAGGTAGTGGTATGTGAGTTGCCCATCAAGCAAACCATTCGAAACCCACCGAATTTGGCAAAGCAAAAATCATTACAGAGAAGTTACCACCGGAAAATTGTAACTGTAAAATTACTATTATTAAAGGTAATTGTCTTTGTAAATTTGGTTGTTACGAATGACAGCTCAAGGGTGATGTCGCGCCACTGGTGTACGCTCTTTTAAGTTCCAGTCAAAACTGCTAGTTTCAAATCAACCAAAATGTACCCATACAGAACCTCACCTCGCTCATGGGAACCAGGCCATTACCATGCACACAATGCCTCATCTTGCAACAAAATATACCAACAGAAAAGTACAAGAAAAAACGAACCTGTCACTGACGCCCCCCAAATCAAGCAAAACTAAGAAGCCACGCAATATCCACCGTTTTTGTTCCCACAGAACTTGAAGAAACCCAAAGTAGCACAAACAAAATAAAATATGATTACTCAGATTTTTCCATTGACGCTTACCAACTGAGATCACAAACAAAGTAAAAATGTGAAGCAGAAATTTCCATTTTTCTTTAAATTCTACTCGCTTTTATTTGTATGTTTGTTATTTTTGTTCCCTGTTTTCTTAAATTCCTCCTTTAGGATATAAGGCCTACCGGTGTAACGGATACTTAACTATTAAATAAAACTGATAAATCCAGAGGTATGATCTTTAAATGACACACTAGTTAAAATACATCACAGGTATGATTCTTTTCTTTTTGTTTTAATAAAAGAGCATGGTTCAAGCATAAATTGGTGGCATCGAGTGGGGTGAGATGTGATCACGTAAAAAAAATTATGATAAAATGGACCTACCAACCCATTGGGCAAAAGTCTTAATTTCGTCAAGTTATGTTGACCCTTTCCAATCAGGTAAACAAAACTGCCACCTCTAATGGGAAGAATATAAGCTAGCATTTCCTAAGCTATCTTGTGCAATAGAGAAAAGGTTAAAAAAATTGAAACATACCTCGCAGAAAATCTGGCTAGGGGAACACCTGAATCCAAATAAACTGATCTGCAGTTACCTTCAAAACTATAGCCTTGAAACTGTACTAGTCAGCTTTGCAGTCTCAGACTCCTTTCTCGTCCTGTCTTCAAATATCTAGAATTGTTGAACAGTCTAGATGTTGGCTTATAGGGGTCCCATCAGAACAAGACTCAACAAAATCTCCTTTGAAGTTAACTACAACAACAAAAGATTATTGCTAACTTAAAAGACCCCACAAGAATATAAAACAGAAATGAATAGAACCAAAAAGATGCACCAGATTACCAGTCGTAAGTATTACATCAAAGGGTGGGTAAATTGGTGTTTTGACTTCTGAATTAAACCAGAGTGGGTACTTCGTGAGGTTTAATCTAAAACTCCACCGAACAAGAGTTATCTAACAAAAGTGAGTATTCATAATTTGAAGTTAATGTACCTAAACTCTTTCAAGGTAGAAAACAACGTAACATGCAAAGTTTCAAAGCCACCGAAAAACTCAGCGAGGTTAAATAAAAGTGAAAGCTGACAAGAACCGTATTATGATAACAATAATAATAATAAAAACCAATCTTATGATAATGCAACTAGATCTTTAATAAGATTCTTTCCTAACATGCCAAAAAATATTGAACAAATAGTGTACCGGGTGAAGTGACCTTACCGTTGCCTACCAGTAATCTATCATGTAGTGTTAAAGAAATAATCAGGTCAGAATCTATTAATTGATCCATGAGGTTAGATCATGAATCTGCACTCCAAACAGAAAAAAGCACAAGAAATAACCAAACAGGTACTCCATGGAGCTGAAACAATCTCTTATTCTCTCAAGATGCTGGTTTGGCTTCCTTTTCAAATGCAAAAAACCTAGCAAAAATAAAGACGACGGATTAAATTAGTGATCTCATACCCCCTTCAAACTAGTAAAAAATATATTCATCCCAGCAAACTTTTGGTTGGCGTATGACATGTGAGATAGAAAAATGACACAAATATGAAAAAAATATATATATCTTATCTCACGAAATTTTGCCAATATGGAGCGAGACCTACAGCTTAGGCATTACACCGGCAATAGTTCGAACAAGGTAGTGGGATGTGAGTTGCCCATCAAGCAAACCATTCGAAACCCACCTAATTGGGCAAAGCAAAAATCATAACAGAGAAGTTAGGACCAGGAAATAGTAACTATAAAATTAATATTATTAAAGGTAAAATTGTCTTTGTAAATTCGGTAGTTACGAATGACAGCGCAAGGGTGATGTCGCGCCACTGGTGCACGCTCTTAAGTTCCAGTCAAAAGTACTAGTTTCAAATCAACCAAAACGAACCCATACAGAACCTCACCTCGCTCACGGGAGCCAGGCCATTACCATGCACACCATGCCTCATCTTGCAACAAAATATACCAACAGAAAAGTACAAGAAAAAACACCTGTCACTGGCCCCCCAAATCACAAAAAAGAAGCCATGCAATATCCACCGTTTTTGTTCCCTTAGATCATGCAAAAACCCAAAGTAGCACAAAACAAAATAAAATATGATTACTCAGATTTTACCATTGACGCTTACCAACTGAGATCACAAACAAATAAAAATGTGAAGCAGAAATTCCATTTTTCTTTAAATTCTACTGGCTTTTATTGTATATTTGTTAGTTTTGACTTCCCATGTTTCTTAAATTCCTCCTTTAGGATATAAGGCCTACCGGTGTAACGGAGACTTAATCTATAAAAAATACATGAAACTAATAATCCAGAGGTATGATCTTAAATGACACACTAGTTAAAATACATCACAGGTACGATTCTTTTCTTTTTTGTTTTAATAAAAGAGCATGATTCAAGCATAAATTGGTGGCATCGAGTGGGGTGAGATGTGATGACATACAAAAATTATGATAAAATGGACCTACCAACCCATTGGGCAAAAGTCATAATTTCGTCAAGTTATGTTGACCCTTTCCAATCAGGTAAACAAACTGCCACCTCTAATGGAAGATATAAGCTAGCATTTCCTAAGCTATCTTGTGCAATAGAGAAAAGGTTAAAAAAAAATTGAGACATACCTCGCAGAAAATCTGGCTAGGGGAACACCTGAATCCAAATAAACTGATCTGCAGTTGCCTTCAAAACTATAGCCTTGAAACTGTACTAGTCAGCTTTGCAGTCTCAGACTCCTTTCTCCTCCTGTCTTCAAATATCTAGAATTGTTGAACAGTCTAGATGTTGGCTTATAGGGGTCCCATCAGAACAAGACTCAACAAAAGCTCCTTTGAAGTTAACTACAACAACAAAAGATTATTGGTAACTTAAAACCCACAAGATATA
>JAJGRX010000489.1:0-51307 GCA_025461125.1 Carex kokanica | reverse complement strand
ATCAGCGTTGTAAAAAACGGTCGGCCTTTAGGCCAATTAATCGGTTAATTAGTCGTTGGCGACGACCAAACTGTCACAAATTTTTTCGAATTATAACCAATTATTCTCAATTATTCTCGATTAATCGCTTGACGGTACCCTGTCTGTCAGACGAGCGCATACCATTGTTTACAACACTATTAAAATGATTGAATCAGATTTATATAAAGAAGTTCTCTTGAATTTCAAATCGGATCATTCCGTTTCATTCATTTTAAATCATTACCATGTCTGTCCTTGATTTGAAACGGAATAGAAGTACACCATCCGATTCTCAAAAAGATGGAAAAAAATGAATTATTGTACCTTTGATGAGCATTATTTTTCACCAATTGATTCTCAATTTAAAAAAAAATGGATTTCTATAATGCAGTCATTAATTATTTATCCCCTGTTTGACGAGGATTTTGACCGCAAGTCACTACACAATCGGAGAGGACAACAAAACCATCATGAATATATTAAACAGGTGAAGCATTTATATTGACAGATATCTTTCATACCACAAATTCGCATTTGACTAAGAATAGAAAAAAAGAATGAAATTTAGAATAAATTTCTATCACGTACTATTTCGGCCATATTCTGTTAACAGTGAAAGAATAAAATAGCGAAAGAGTAAAAGAGTATCGAAAAATGATCCAATTCATCTATTTCACTATTTTTTTTTAAATAGAGAATTGACTCAGTCATAAAAGAATAGAGAAGGGACCTATTTGTAAAATGTAGGGGTTTGACTGTAAAAATTTCAAACTAAATTTCACTTTTTTTTTTCCACTACTCTACTCAATTCTTGTCTCATACTCATTCGCCAAATGCATGAAATAGTGGAAAGATAGAAAAGGAAGAGGTTTTTATTTCATACAATTCCAATCATATTCGGCACGTTTTGGATAATGAAAGATCGTTGAATTGAGTCAATTCCAATATGTGTAAAAATTACTCTTCTCCAATTCCACCTCTGCCATAGAATAATGGGATGGAGTAGAGTGGGGCTAAAGTGCAAAAGTGAAGAGTTTGAAAGCATATTTCCATCACAATTTCACAATTTCACTTTTTTTTTCTATTCCATTGAATTCCACTCATGTTGGGGCTATTTTACCACAATTCCACACTCTTCTCCTATTTTTTCACAATTCTTCTGTGTTGAAAGATCCAGTTCAGCTAGAATAGAGAATTTATTCCAACCAATTCCACTGTTCCTTCCTTGGAATAGATAATTAGAAAAGGTTTTATACAGCTTCCAAATGTGTTGATAATATCTAACTTTCCAAAGAATTACAAAAATGTCGATCTTGATATTTTTTTTGGAATGCTTAAAAAAGTAATATCTTGCTAATACTCCGTTACATCAAAATATATTTAAATTTGTTAGTACCTAGCTAGGCAAACAATTAAATTCTATATTTTAGTTGTACATGGTTAATTTTTGTTTGGGGAGTGTCATACCGAATGCAAAAGTTCCACTAGATATTAAGATTTGATAATCTCTTTCTTTTATATCAAATTTGTCCTCATAAAGTTGCGCTATTAAAGTATTAATAAAAGAAACAATTTATGTATTAGCAATGTAAATAGTTTGTCTTGTATGTTTATGAAAGTCATAAATAAGCAGGGGCGGACCCAGGTGTATCCAGGGGAGGGCAGCTGCCCCCCTTGGATTTTGAGTTTTAGTGGAGATTTAGCGGTTCCGATTGACTTTGCCCCCCTTGGAATTTTTTTTTGCCCCCCTCTGAAATTTGATTTGTAATTTGGGTTAAATTTATAGTTAAAATTGAAATAATTTGTAAATTTTGATTGGTAATTAGAATTATAAGTCAAAACATCAGAAATTACAAGTCAAAGCATTGGAAAGTATAAGTTAAAAAATTGTTTTTATCGAGCACCCAATTAGTTAATGGATTTAAACCCGATTAGATATTTAAACTCATTTTCAATATTTTTTTTGCCCCCCCATGATGAAAATCCTGGATCCGCCCCTGTAAATAAGGATTTGCGATCTTTTTGGCTCCTCAAATAAAATACTTAGAAAATTAGAAGGTTAAAATGCACCATTGATTTTGGTGATTCAATCATGCTCCACGTCTTTTTCTCTATTTTAAAAGTTGAACAATCGATCCAAACCGCTCAACAAGACCTTCATATTAAAATGTGTTTGGAGACCCAAATTTTATATTTTTTTTGGAATTTTTTCACTATTTTTTAGATAGGTACAAAATCACTGTTTTGGATGGTCCAGAATCTTCTAAAAACAGTGATTTTGTACCCATCTAAAAAAATAGTAAAAAATTCCAAAAAATATAAAAATTTGGCCTCCAAGTACATTTTAATACGAAGATGATAGTAAGCGGTTCGGGATCGACTGTTCAAACTTTGAAAAACGAAGATAAGAATGCGGAGCATGATTGGAGCACAAAACCAATGGTGCATTTAACCCTACTCAAATTAGAATCCGTGGTATTAACTTCTAAAGTTAATTAGACAATGACTCTCAAATGAAAAACATTTCCAAATCTACATATTGATATTTTAATTTTAAATTTCTTAATTGTACATATTAGAACCTTACAAAATTTGATCATCTTTATTGTTAAACATTAATTAGGATCAACATTAGGATCAAACGGAGTAGAATTGTTTTTACCATGATTTTTTTTTTAACTGATGTCAATGAAGTACATTTTCATCACTTAAGCTAGGAAGACATTTATACAAAATTTTAATTACTAAAAAATTTTCCCTCGAGCTGTTTTTATTTTAATTAATATGAGATTGCAAACGTATTTTTTTGTTTTGTTGTTTCTTGTTGGACTCTCTAGAAAAAATGCATTTTACCACTTGGAAAATAACTGTTTTTGTAATCTATGTAAACGCTTGACTATTCCCTAATCTGATTGTATACATTTTTTACGCAATAATTCAATTTTTCCTGATACTAGTGGTAAAGTACCATCTCGGATTTTATGTATAATATTTCATGAAATATGCATCTACATAATTGCAACAAGAGGTAAAACTGAACACGTCAACATAATTGCAATTAATCATTTTGTCAATTAATAGTTTTTTGTCATTTCAGTTTTCATTTTGTCGAGTACAAAAAAAAGGATTTATGTTGATATCGTGCCTGCCATGCCTGTGGTCCCCATTATATCATGATTTAGGGGTCCCTTGGTTTTATTTCTTTGAGATATATATGATGCGTATCTGCAAATTGAGGGATGTTACTTATTCTATGTTGAAAGATACCCAATTTGCATTAATGAGATGATCCTTTTTGGAAGGGTCATTGGGATTCTGGTACAGATGTTATGATCTCAGTGGTTTGATCCTTCGCATCAGAATATTTAGGTGAAGTAGAGCAAAATAGTTGATTCAAACTGCTCAACATAGTCGTCATATGCCGAAATTTTTAAATGTAGCACACCTAAAACAAAATATATACCAAAACGGCACCGTTTGGGCGGAATTTCAAATTTAGCACGGGCCGCAGATCGGCTGAGCGGCCCCATTTACTGGGGACCGCAGATCAGCTGAGCGTCCCCCAGAAATGGGGCCGCAGATTGGCTGAGCGGGACCCGGGGCCGCAGATCAGCTGAGCGGCCCCAATTTTTTTTTTTTTTTTTTTTTTTTTAGATCTGAGAGATAAAAATTCGAATTTTACGAAACTTTAAAACGGCCATAAAACGGCGCTCGAGTGTCCGATTTCAGCAAATGACCACTTTTCGGAAAGCTTGTGAAAATGCGCATGCGTCCGAAACCTCGCTTTGCTAGATTTCCAAATTCAGAATCGCAAAAAAACAAAGGGAAGAGCCTCAAAACTTCAGTTGAAGTTTCCGATTAAGATTTTCATTTCTATTCTCAAATCTACGTAGCTCAGTAAATTAGTTATCTAATGAACTTGTAGAATACTAATTTACTGAGCTACGTAGATTTGAGAATAGAAATGAAAATCTTAATCGGAAACTTCAATTGAAGTTTTGAGGCTCTTCCCTTTGTTTTTTTGCGATTCTGAATTTGGAAATCTAGCAAAGCTAGCTTGGACGCATGCGCATTTTCACAAGCTTTCCGAAAAGTGGTCATTTGCTGAAATTGGACACTCGAGCACCGTTTTATGGCCGTTTAAAGTTTCGTAAAATTCGAATTTTTATCTCTCAGATCTAAAAAAAAAAAAAAAAAATGGGGCCGCTCAGCTGATCTGCGGCCCCCGGGTCCGCTCAGCCAATCTGCGGCCCCATTTCTGGGGCCGCTCAGCTGATCTGCGGCCGTGCTAAATTTGAAATTCCACCCAAACGGTGCCGTTTTGGTATATATTTTTTTTAACTGTGCTATTTAAAAATTTCGGCTTCATATGAAAATGTGATTTGAGATCAAATTTTATATTTTTCAGATTTTTTTACTACTTTTTTCATATGTTAAAAAAAAACCTATAAATTTGGAAGTTTTTTAGACCATTCAAAAATATACATTTTCTATCTACAAAAAATAGTAAAAAAGTTCAAAAAAAAATTTGGTCTCCAGGCACATTTTCATGTGCATATCGATCATGTTGAGTATTTCGCATAAATTGTTTAAATTATAAGAAACAAAAATATAAACGTGAAACAAAAGATGACTCTTAGTCGGTGCTTGCTCAAGATGGCGCATGGGGCAGCATTATTTGTGCTTTGAGATTCGTGCCAAGTTAAAAATAACAATTTTGAACCGTCCGATTTAATTGTACTCAGTCCGATAACCTGAGGGGATGTGAATTCCATAGCTTAACTCTATTTAAATGCATTGTTTTATGGGCGGATAGTAGTATGCAGAAAATAGACTACGTCCTCCCTAAAAATTGAAATATTATAATTTTGTTCATTAAATTTTATAATTTATAATTTTGCACGTATTGATATATTTTTTATTTCTTAAAAATTACAATATACTTAATTTTTCAGTTGATCTTATTTTTTAATTCCATCCATGTTATTTTGTCTAAAATTTTATATTGTTATATTTTTGTAAGCCTGTGTGGTTTGAATCATGCGGATTTTTATATTGATTAATGTCTCGTGGCACTTGCAGTTACTTCTTTTGCAAATAGAGCGGAGTAGATTTGAGAATTATCTTTGGTAAAAGTAATGCTCTATGTGTAGGAGTTTATAACTCTGGAATCCATAAGAAATCTCCATTCTATTATTAAGCACGTTGGGTGTCCGATCCGCCAACGGCTATGATTGAAAGATAAAATTTCAGATTTAATCCCAACCCTCTAATCAAATAATCTGTCTTATTTTGATTAAATGCATCTTTTTTAAGTGTAGAAGTCTATATTTAGTTAAAAACATATTCGCTACACGTACAGTCACACAATATATTACAATTAAAATTGAATATACTGCCTTGTAGCGACATTTTTTTTCCTTATTTCTCCTACGTTTAGCAACTTCTTCGTTTCCTTATTTTTGGTTTCCTATTTCTCCTTTGTTTCTATACAAATTATCACGACAGAAAATGAAAATCAATTTTTTCTTTGTTTCCATAATTTTCTTTGTTTGTTTCTATATAGATCCCAACAACATAATAGAAAAATCTAGAATATATTTGATTAGAGTTGTTTCTATACAAATCACCCCACACTTGGAATCGAGAAGATCAAGAATAGAAATATTGATTTTCTAATTTTATTATATTTTTTCCATTGGAGCAATTATAATCTATTTTTCATTTTTTTTTTGTTCATTTTCAGAAATGTTGGACTACATCGAAGAGAATCACACTAGCAATGATACTTCAAGATTTTTTTTATGTTATATTTGATCTATTTTTTTTTCATTTGTTGTTGTTTCTTTTACTGTTATTTATTATTTATCTCTCCGTTTTTTTTTGTCATTTGTGTTTTTTATTTTCATTTATATATTTTTTCTTAATTCTGGGTGAAATTTCAATAAAAAAAAGTCTCTTCATATTCTATTCAATCTTATAATATTCCCGTTGCAACGCACGGGCACGATACTAGTAATTCTTTGTAGATGTTAAATAATTTGATAGCTTGGCCTCTAACTTTTACTAAAAAAAATGAGTAGTTTTATTCGTTCATTTTCGGATTTCAAACTTGCAACCTCATACATAGAAAGAATTATCATTTATCACTAAATCAAATTTTGAGTTAATATGTAAAAAAACCGTAAAAAACCCGGACAGTTCAAAATATTTCTGCACGAATCTCAAAGTAACAATAATTAGAGAGTTATCTAGCCTTTATAAAGGCCCCTTTGGTCCAAACAAAAAACACTTCTAACCTACCTATGTATCAAATATCAATCACTATATAATGTGCATGAAATATACTATTCAGGACTGATCCGCTGTCCATTTCTAATATGTAATGATCGATCAATGCAGCTATAAACTCATAATGACTAGAGGTGCTACTTTTACCCGATTACCCGGATCTGATCCGGAATCAAACTGGATCCGAACCGGAACTGACCCAGATCCGATTAATTTGGATAGGGTATGGTTTAAAAAAATATAACCAGTTAAATTATGAGTACGGTTACAAAATTAATAATTTAATATCCGATCTGAATTCGAACCGGAATCGATACTATAATGGATAGGATATGAGTTTGATTTAATTATTCGACCCATAACTGAACCCGACCTGATACCCGTATAAATACCCGATAAAATGATAATACCATTCATTTATATTTAATATTAAAAATATATATTAATAACTATGAAAAAAACAATCATTTGTAGTATTTTTTTAATTTCTCGAAAGAAATTTATTGCTCTTTTCGCACAGTTCATTGAAATCAAATGTCACGTTCACCTTTTGCCTATAAATTTTCGAAGCTAATTAATTCCTTTCTTGATCTCTTTGTCTACCATATATCTGTCTTTCTGCACGGATTATTAAAATTTATTGCTTTCTTCGCTGATTGAAATAAATTGATATTAATATTTTATTCGTAGATTTTTGGAACCATAGAATGAAATCACCATCTCCAATATTTTACTTTCTAAAATTATATCACCTTCAATATTTTGGAGCAGATTTTAATTTATATTATAATGATATATTATGTGAGATGTTTAAGAAATTATAAGTATATTTAAACGTAAAGGGTAAAGGGTTTTTCAAATGCTTATGAGTTGCGACATGTACCCGCTCCGGATCCGGACCCAACCCGGACCCGGTAATCCTCAAACAAGTTATGCATATTTATTTACCCGGAACCGAAAGACTGAACCCGAAATATCTACAGGTAGATAGGTATCCGGATCCGGACCCGACCCGATTTGAAACTAATAAGTAAATGGATTGAAATTCTGACCCGAACACTTTTAGAGTACGGGTCCAAATATAATAGTATGTGGAGCCTACCCGACCGGTAGCACCTCTAAGATTAATGACGTTGATACTTGCACGTTGTAGACAAGAAAAACCTTCAAGAAAGTTAATCAGTAAATTAATATCATAAACAGCGTAATAAAGCGACAGCAGTTCAATAAATCATTTTCAAGCAGGAAATAGAAATCTTAAAATTTCCAAAGTATTATTAATTTGGTACGTAGAATTACTAATTTGTATCAATTTAGTTATTTATACCAGTATACCATTACCTTTATTAATAATAAAAGTGGTTCATCTACAGCACAAAATTTGAGTTACCTCAGAGGATCAGAGGATCCGAACTCCCCCACTTTCTGGATATTTTTTATTGGTAGAAATTAATAGAAAAGAAGAGAGGAAAATAGAAAGAGTACATCAGTTCTTATATTGGTAGAAAGATCAGTAAACTTCTTACCGATCCAAAAACTAGTTTGTTTTTTTTTCTTTCATTTTTTCTAGTAAAATAATTTTTTTACAAAAATAGTTAGAGTTAAAATTTAGATATAATAGAAACATGCTATCTGTTTTTTGAAAAACTTTTCATATTTTACTAGAAATATAATATAAGAATTCTCTCCATCTATACATCAGATTTAAAAAAAAAAAAACTAAGTTTGGATCGGTAGAATTCCTACTGATCCAAACTTTTTAATTTTTTGAGTCAGTAAGAATTTTACTGATCTTTTTACCAATATAAGAACTGCATGTACTCTTTTTATTTCTCTCTTCTTTTCTATTAATTTCTACCAATAAAAAATTTCCCCACTTTCATGTTGTAGACGACCAGTGACAACAATCATTGATTATCAATTCCTTGGAATTCGTATCGTCTTGCACTTGATAATGTCAGTGACCCAAAATTTGATCACGAGGAACAGGCCTCAAAATGAACCGAAATTTTTATATATAAGAAAATAAATAAATAAAATATTAAAAATAGAGAAACTGTTTCATCAGAATTTCAATAGTAAGAAGGACGCCACTCGGATGGCGTCCCTCAGGGACGCCATCCCAGAAAACGTCCCGTGAAAAAAAAAAAAAAAAAGGTGACGGGGACGCCATCCCAGAAAACGTCCCGTAAAAAAAAAAAAAAAAAAAAAAACGGGACGGGACGCCATCCCAGAAAAACGTCCCGTAAAAAACAAAAAAAAAAAAAAAAAAAAAAAAAAAAACAAAAAATTTCTGCTGTGTTCAATCAGAAATCCAATAATTTTGATCAGATTCAAAATTTTATTTTAGAGAAAATGGCTACATGGATTTTTGTGTTCTTTATATCAAAATAAAGGTATGAAAGTCTAGTTTCCAGAATAATATAATTTCTCTATACAAAAATATTACAGATTGGTACAGTTTTAGCGATTAATTGACAGAGGTCAGAATTCAGAAAAGCTGAAATTCATTGAGCAGTCCTATAATTTTGATCAGATTCAAAATTCATTTCAGAGAATGGCTACATGGATTTTTGTGTTCTTTATATTAAAATAAATATATGAAAGTCTAGTTTCCAGATAATATAATTTCTCTATACAAAAATATTACAGATTGGTACAGTTTTAGCGATTAATTGACAGAGGTCAGAATTCAGAAAAGCTGAAATTTCAGTGAGCAGTCCAATAATTCTGACCTCTGTCAATTAATCGCTAAAACTGTACTAATCTATAATATTGTTGTATAGAGAAATTATATTATCTGGAAACTAGACTTTTCATACCTTTATTTTTGATATAAAGAACACAAAAATCCATGTAGCCATTTTCTCTAAAATGAATTTTGAATCTGATCAAAATTATAGGACTGCTCAATGGAATTTCAGCTTTTCTGAATTCTGACCTCTGTCAATTAATCGCTAAAAACTGTACCAATCTGTAATATTTTTGTATAGAGAAATTATATTATCTGGAAACTAGACTTTCATACCTTTATTTTGATATAAGAACACAAAAATCCATGTAGCCATTTTCTCTAAAATAAATTTTGAATCTGATCAAAATTATTGGATTTCTGATTGAACACAGCAGAAATTTTTTTTTTATTTTTTTTATTTTTTTTTATTTTTTACGGGGACGTTTTCTGGGATGGCGTCCGTCCTTTTTTTTTTTTTCTTTTTTTTTTTTTTTTTTCACGGGACGTTTTTCTGGGATGGCGTCCTTCTTAGTTTTTGAAATTCTGGTGAACAGTTTCTTATTTTTAATATTTATTTATTTATTTTCTTATATATAAAAATCTCGGCAAAATGAATGTTGGTAAAATACGTACTGCTTTAGCAACAGACCCATGTTTACCTAACAAACTATTTTAACAGTGACAATGGTTTCATTTAATGCTCCGCTGCATTTTACTATTTCCACACAACTATAATTTAATTTCTGAAGGAAAACAAATTCATATTTTGTCTATACTTTCGAAAATAATATGTAAGAAAGACATAGTCTGATAATAATCTACCAAATAGGAACTACAATCTAGTAAAAAAAATTTAATAACAAATGGGTTTTGATGCTGAAATGAATAAGAGGCCAATCTCATCCTAGAATACAACTGTTTCTATTATGTTCTTAATTACAATAAAAAAAATCCAGAATGATGGAAATGGTAATATGAAAAATGATATTTTAGCATGACAAAACTCTATTGGTTCTGTAATGCTTATAAATTATAATAAAAATGAATAAAAAGTAGAATTGAAACAGATTATAGTTTAGGTACACAATTAGATTTTGTCACAGCGCAGGTCTATAAGAACATCAATCAGGCCTGACACCAGTTCAGCTGAATTCTCTCAATTTAAATGATACAAAAACAAAATCATGAATTATTTCAATTTATTTTCAACATTGTGAAAATTTGACAATACAGCAAATATACAGCAAAAGAATTATTTTCTAAAAAAAAATCTCAGGGCAACAACAGGGGTTAAGAAAAAGGAAAACAGACGGAACAAACATTCTCGCTGACATGATTAGCTGAGTAATTTTCTTAAATCATTCTTGATAGGGAACATGATAATATTTTCTCAGATCGTTTTCCTTTTTACTATACCCCATTTTCTGTATGATAGAATGCTCTTCCTTGCAAAATGCAAATGAATTCTCAAAATTTTATCTCATTAGCACATGTTCTTGTACTATAACTGTATTTTCTCCTGATGATAAGGCCAAAATGGCGATAACGCCACCACATTTCCAATTACTATAAGTGTCGGGGATCCCAACTCCGCTAACTTGACTCATTTACCAAATCCCCTAGTTTTGCAAATACCTACATGAACCCAAAGCAATATAATAGAAGCTGAGACAATTGCAGTCATTGAAAAATTACTCTTTGAATTACAACCAAATTTGTAAATTTAAAATGATGTCTAACAGAACAAGGCAATAAAATGGATAAATCTGTGAGTTTTCTAAATTTAGAAGGGTAAATATGATAGTATGAACTTTAGAGGGGGGAATACGTCATTTCTAAGTTTTTCAGGGGTATACATGAAATTACCCAAAAAAGAATCAATGATACAGTAGGTATTATCGGAAAAAAAAATACACAAAATAGAAATGATAGCCTTTTATTTACGTACTGTTCTTTGTTGAGGGGTGGTACCGCGTTCGACAGCAACTGTAGGAGTTTCAGCTGGCAAGCCTGAGACATTAATTTTGGGGCAAGTGGACGGAAGGGTAGATAGGCCCATATACACTACTAGAGTTGAATCAGGGTCGGCCGCATTCTCAGCTACATACAACGGATCAGTACCGCCATTTCTCGAGTGACCCGTCAAGAAATCTCACACTGCAGAAATAAATTGGTAGTTGCGATACAGATGTGTTTTTTAAAAAACTAATGTAATACTAAGTACCAATACATACAGGCTGGTACAGCAAACCACGTGTTTTTGAGTGCGTACCTGTTTGCAATTCCTCGGTGAGTCAGTGGAATGCCCAAGCTCAGCTGCTATTCCAGATGCCGAAGTTATTCCCTGCATTTCATAACATTGGATCCTCTTTAAGTTGTTGATATATACTCATGTTTTGTATTAGATATGGCATTGAGATTTGGAAGAGTTAGAAATTGAAACCGTCAAAAATTATTATGTTAGAGCCAGGGCATTGCGTACCAGGATAACTTCAACTCTGATTCCTTGCTGTTGTAGAAAGTCCATCTCTTCCCCACCCCTACCAAATACCTACCGGAAAAAAGGAAAAAAAAAAAAAAAGCACATATGAACATAATGACACTCTGGAATAAGTATTAATAATGCAATCATGTAATACTGATAAACTTGCTTAATCCAACACAATTTGCAGTGCTGTGCATGGTACCGGAACAAAACCGATTTACCAGTATTACATTGTACTGATGCTGTATAATGACACTCTGTTAATAAGTACAAATAATGTAATCGTGTAATACGTACTGATTATACTCACTTTAATCCAACACAATTTGCAGTACTACGCATGGTACCGGAACAAATTGAATGGTACCAGTATTACATTGTACTGCTGTATAATGACACTGCGAATAAGTTATAATAATGTAATCGTTTAATACTGGATTATACTCGCTTAATCCAACACAGTTTGCAGTAGTACGCATGGTACCGGAACAAATGAATGGTATCAGTATTACATTGTACTGGATAACAGCATCACACAAATATAACAGATTGAAATAAATCATCCAAAAGTGGTACAAAAGAGCATACCAAAGGATCACCTCCTTTCAACCGGACCACATTTGCCCCCCACCTCAGCAAAGCTCAGCAGCAACTGATGTATCTCCTCCTATACAAAATAGATTATAATCGGTTAATCACCAACCTAAATTGCAGACAAGCCCAAACAACATGAGAAATTGCAGAAAATACCCTATTTAAAAGAAAAATTATTTCTCACCTGAGTTCGGCTATGGTATCCGGCCGTCTTTCCGGACATACAACAGACGGGCATCGGGTCGAACCATATCCACGCACATCATTAGAAACCAATCTATCATACAAAATTAGATCAGCTTTTTCAATTGCCCGAACAGCTTTAACTGTTAGCAGCTCCGGGTCTCCTGGACCAGTCCCTACCAGCGCAACCCGACCCGGTGTAGCAGTGCTCTCTAATTGACCCCTTTCTTTTTTCTCTTGAAATTCGTAGTGCTTCTAGAAGCTTCTTCAGTTCAGGAAGCTGGAGAGCGATATCGTTTGATTTGTTATCGAGGGTACCTTGAGGGTCCAGGTTTCTCTCTGGTATCGGGATTCAGAGTTCGCTTCTGTGAATGGGGAGGAGGTGGACGAGGAAGAGAGAGCTGGAACAGTGACACGTGGCAATCTGATATGTGATTTGGGTTTGTTAGAGGCGATGTGAGGTAGAGATGGTGAAAAATGGCGCAGAGGTTTGGAGGCGGCTGTCGCCATTAGTGAAGAAAAGGAGGTTTTGAGCCTGCAGTAAGGATTTACCAGAATCTATATAAGATTGTAAGATACCTATGTCCACTGGCAAAGTTTACGACATTTGAACATATATATGACGTGTCGAGGTAAATTGGTTCAGTTGCTGCTTGCAGTTTGGTTATCCAGGAACCGAAGTTCTTATTTGTAAAAGATTGTATAGATTTTGACTAAAATATGTTACCAGAACAAAAAAGGATCGGGAGGCGGGAGTGTCTCTGTGTTTTGAGAAGATTGAAGGGTCGGACTAGAGAAGACTACATGAAAGAAAAGATCCGTGTAGTTGCAATTGTATTGTCAAATTTGTACCGGGTTGTATTAAAACATTTACTGGGTACATTATGACTCACTTTTATAAGATATACTGAGAGTTAGGAAATAGAAGAATAGCAGTGTAGAAAGAGAAGGCTAGCCGTATAGCTCCTCTCTCTCTCTGACTTTTGGCGACGGCGAAAGAACCAAACTTTTTCTTTTTTATTCAAAAAAGGGCCAGGTTCAATGAACGTAGCTTTCATTGCGGATTGTCTATGGCGAATATAATTGCAGTATTACTGTGCACTTTTTGTTCTGGTTTCATCAGTTTCTAAAAGATATAATTTGAATCTGAACTTACTAAAATTTGAAAATAATTGTGTAGTATGCTAGGAACTAATTGATGTTGTTGATTTTGTAGATAATTTAGAGAGAGAACTGAGTATTAATTTTGGAGAATACTAAACTTTTTCTCATAGAACTATATATGATTGTAACCATAGTGACACAATTCGCGATAAATTTGCGAATAATTCGTGTTTTATTCTTTTGTTTTTTATTTTTCCGAATCGAACACCGAATTAAATGCAAAAAAAAATGTATAATACGTTTTATTCACGAATAAAACGTGAATTCACGAATTATTCGCGAAAAAATGCAAAAAAAAAGCGCAAAATTTTTTTTTAATTTTTTTTTTGTTTTTTTGGGTTTTTTTTTTTCTTGTGGTACCGATTCATTTCCGAATTATACCCGAATTATTCTCGAATCACGAATTTTTGATCCCGCTGAACTGAACGCGAACTATTCATTTGTCACTGTAGTTGGAACTTGTAATTCGGAGATTAGCTTCGTGCTGCATTAAGTCGTCACAAAAGATCGGCTTCGGCATTTTTGTCTTCAACTTCAAAAAGGTCAGGGCGGCGGTGCGATGTCCGGACTCCGGAGTCGTTCAATTTGTATCCAGATTTAAACTTAATCTGCGTAAATTTAAAGTTGTATTTTAATATTATCTGTACAATTTTTTATTTCGATCGAATATCATATCGAATTTAGTTCGATTCTCATAGAATCGCCTCCGCTTCCTAAAAACTATGAACTATGGATCACTAGCCAAGCAGCCAGTCAAAGAACAGAAGCCGTTGGGAATTTTTATTCCAACATTTAAATAGGTAAAGAATATAAATGTCCCGCAAAAATTATTACCATATTGACAAATATGTAATTACTATATACTAATAAATATATATATTTTTTTAAATAATTTCAAATTTTGCAAGTGAAATGAGGTCTTTTAAAATGTTAGTAACATATAAGAAAAGTCATTAAACTATTTGTCTAATCTTGACATATTAATTTTTTTCTTTCTTTTCTCCTCCATTTGAATTCTATCGAATTTTTTGTTTAAGTAGTTCTATTTTGTCATTCGAGTTATAAAGTTTCTGTTATCAAGGATGTAAATATTGGAGGCCTAAAAAGTTTTTTTTTTATTGATTCAAAAAGGCATGCTATACAATTATATTTAATATTTCAAACTATTAAACTTGTTTGCTTTACAAATGTGAAGGGTAAGCTTCCTAAAGTGAAGAGTAAATTGTTGTTATACATTGTTTCTAAATATATTTAATATTTCAAACTATTAAACTTGTTTGCTTTACAAATGATGTGTCCACATAAAAATTATAATATTTGCAAATTTGCTTCGCGCAAGATCAAATGTCCGCAGAATAGAAATATCAAGTTGACTACAAAAGCTAAATTTTGTCTTGTTCATATTTTGCCTTTTGATCTTGTACAAAATTAATTTTAAAAAAATTGCAACATTTTTAGTGGCTGTATTCTTTAGGAAGAAGAACAAGATATACGGTTTGAATTTGAATTTTAAATCATTACTTTAAAAGAGGACTTGTGGCAACTTGCAGGCATCAAAATTATTCTCGTTTACAATCTATCCCGTGAACTAGTGTCTTAACTTAGACAGACAAAAGATCATTAAATATAATAAAGCGTCTACCTAATTATAGTTATACACATGTTAATCTCCTTGTTAAACTTTTGCAAAATGTGTCTTATCAACCCATATCTTACGTAGTGTCAATCAATCATACTTAGATTCTGAGCCGAACACCAAATTTGTGCCAAACTGTAAAATAACAAAACATTTCTGGAAATAAGCTGGATTATATTTCCTTTGATTAGTGTTCTCTCTGTTAGACCGACAAATTTCCTTCGATTCGTGAATAATTATGTAGTTTTTCAACCTCAAGTATTGTTAATTATTTTCATTTTTACTTGAAAAGGAAGGCAAACTTTATTTTTGTAGGAGCCAAGGATATACAAAACAATTTATTTTGTATTAGGATTGAGGAACCTTACATAAATGGATTTATCTCTTTACATCTAATTTGAAGAGCGTGAAACAAATAACGACTAAAGAAAAGCTAACTTACATTACACTTTCTCCAAACCAAAAGAAGGAACCTAGATTACACGTAACACAAAAAAGACAAAATACAAAAAAAAAAAGTAAAGTGGAAAAGAACTTAATATAAACTCTAGCAAATGAAGTTAGGACTTAGGAGCCACCATCAACAGAAAAACGAACTTATTTTATACAAAAACAAACTTTGATAGCCATTAAGTATACGCTCACGTGCCTATAGGAATTCCTGGTACATAAAGAATAAAAAACTAGTGTTGTACAAAAAACTCGCGACTCGTGAGCCGCTCGACACTCAACTCGATAACGAACTCACTAACAACTCGTTCATTTAAAATTTGAGTAGTCTGACTCGAGTTGAGTAACTCGTTTAACTCATGAGTTGAGTTTCAAGTTGGGCTCAACTCGTGGACTCGTTTTGCTTGTTAAATCGTTGTAGATTGTTTGTTAATTCAATATTTACTTCTCATATTATTACATAACAACAATCATCAGTTCAACAATTCAACACCTTAAACGAGTTGACTCACGAGTCACGAGCCAACTCGAGTTACTCGCGAGTTGAGTTCGAGTCAGTGAGCCAGCTCGACACAGAAGATAGTTAACTCGACTGACTATCTTCCGAATTGAATTCGAGTTATCTATAACTCGACTCGTTAGTAGCCCTAGTAAAAACCAAATGTGAGACAAATAAAAAAAAAAGGCTAGTTCTTTTTTGTTTATATAAACCCTTCTGACAGGGATGCAAGAGAAGCACTTTCTGACAGGAAACGGTACGGGATGCAAGAAAGCACTTTCTGACAGGGATTTTGCCTCCTTCATATCCATGGCATGGGCAGTTTGGCGTATTCGAAACGATGCGGTATATGGTGGCAAGACCCCAATTATTGAGACATGCCACAAGTATTTCCGAAAAACTGAAGACTCCATTATCTTGCAAGACTGTTCTGCTACACCAGAATCGGGGTCTACTTTGGCCTCGCTTTTACCAGAAGATAGGCTGAGAGCAGCTCAAAATCAAGGGGGGGCATATATGCTATGTTAACGGTTTGTGGGACCCATCAGGTCAAGCTAGCATAGGGGCATGGCTGGGGTCTGGTACAACGGGTCTCGAGATCTGTCCAAGCTACCTGCACAGCAGAGGCTTTGGCAATTGTAGAAGGCTTCACACTGTTAAAAAACATGGTGAATGGGGCTGGAATTGTCATGTCAGACTCAAAGGTATCTGTCTCCTCTCTAAACCAGGGATACCCTGACATCCAGGACTGGAGGTCCTATGTTCAAATATGGGACGCATGTAAGCTGCAAGCTGAGACAAGAGGCAACATGATGTGCCAGTATTGTAGTAGGGAGGATCAACAAATGATTTTGCCACACAGATTAGCTAACCAAGGAAGAATGTATGGGTGGGATTGGTCAGGTTTTTTTCATCCAAATTTTGAGTTAAGAGGAAGAATTGTAACAAGGCCTACGGGCTGTGTATGAACCAAAAAAAAAAAAAAAAAAATCTCTGCACTCTTTTTTCCTTTTATTTTCTTTTTCTGTTCTATAATTACGAGAGGCAGATGTAGTCAGCATTACAAAACAAGTCACCCCTAACAAAATTATGACGATGAAATTGTTCACTTAGTCAGCGAAGATTACATAAACCCAAGTAAGAGCAAAGTCGATAAAATATATAAGGTATTTTATAGGGAAAAAAAAAACCCATAATGACATATACATTTTTTTGGGTTACCCTTCACAACTTTTTCAATGTCTTATTTACCCCTAGACACTTTAATTTATTCTATTTACCTCTCAACTCTTGCAACTCTTTCTTATTTAACCCTCATATAATTAGTCTCATGTTAATTCTAATTAAATTATTTAAATCTTAATTTATCTCATTTAAACAGTCTCGTGTTAAAGACTTCATACACTTCTGGATCATGCAGGAAACGGGCCTATGCATAAAATTATCTGCTATGACATTCTTCATTCGTACCAGTTGGTACTTCATTTTTTTTCTTTCAATTTCTTAGTTTTCAATGTTTGCTTGATATTTTAGCAAAGGATAGAATATATATGTGTAAATCAGCACTCACTCTTCTCCGGCAATGAACACCAACAATAGAAAGTTCAGAAAATTTCTATTTGAGGCAGGTTTGATTGATTTAGGCTACAAGGGCCCGGCCTATACCTGGACAAATAAACAGAGTACCTCAAATGCCATACACGAGAGATTGGATAGAGTGGTCGCAACGGTCAAGTGGACTCAGATGTTCCCTTACGCCTTCGTTAACCATTTACCAAGGATTCGAAGCGATCATTGCCCCATTCTACTACGTACCAAAAATAGGCCCCATTGCTGAACGGAGGTTTAAGATTGAAAATTGGTGGGAAGGAGAAGACGATTTCAAGGAAACCTGCGTTTTGGGCTGGGAAACAACAGAAGGGCTCAATTGGAATTTGCGAATGGATTTACTAAAAGGAGAATAGGTGGATTGGGCCAAACGGAAAGACACACCACAGCATCGGATTCACTTTCTGCAGCAACGAATCCTCGAAGTACAGTGCTTACATCCAACCCACCAGGTGCGAAGAGAAGAAGACAACCTATTGCGTGAATTTTACCATGCAGAGGCCACGCTGGAGGCGTATTGGAAACAAAGGGCCCGAATCCAGTGGCAACAACATAGAGATCGCAACACGGCGTTTTCCACGCAACGGCAACTCATAGAAGGCGTACAAATTATATATCTCACATCAGGGTGGATGAAAACACAGTGCTGACGGAAGAGGCTGACGTAAGAGGTGCTTTTGTGCGGTACTTCAAGGATTTGTACTGCTCAGAGCAACATCCGAATAGAGAGGAGTTAAACCAGTTTTTTGAAGGGATTACGATCATAGAGGAACAACAAATACCCAATCATGCCAAACCGGACCTAATTAGAGCCCTAACTGAAGAGGAAATCCGAACCACTCTAAACAGCATGGGGCCTGATAAAGCACCGGGCCCAGATGGAATAACGGCAAGGTTTCTTCAAAACAACTGGGGCATTTTTAGGAGGGATTTAACAGCAGCAATTTCAAACAGCTTTCCAACACCGAATCGTTACCTGAAGCTTGGCTTGCTAGCCGTGTCATTCTGCTACCAAAACTGGCCGATCCACAACACCCAAAATATTACAGACCACTGACAATTGGAAACACAATCTATCGCCTTTTCATGAAGATAATTGCAAATAGACTGCAACCGCATATGAGAAGGATAATATCCAAAGAACAAACCGCATTTCTCAAAGGAAGAAGCATCGCTGACAACACTATTCTGGTAAAAGAATCATGCATTCCTTCCGAGATCGCCATTACGCAGAAAAAATCATTTCTTCTCAAAGCTGACGTTAGCAAAGCCTTTGACACGATTCAATGGATTTTTGTTCAATCTGCTATGTGAAAGGTTAACATGCTCCAAAAGTTAGTGTCGTTGGTCATGGCATGTATGAAGGCAAGTAAGATGACAATAATGGTTAATGGATCCGGGGAGCGGGTTCATAAAACCAACTCGTGGTTTAAGGCAAGGCTGTCCACTATCACCATATTTGTTTATCTTGGCAATGGAATGTCTTTCAAACCGGATCAATCAGGCGGTGGGACTTCACCACATTAAAGGGATCAGATTGGCTCCAACAGCACCCATTTTATCCCATGTAATTTACGCTGACGATCTTATGATTATGGGAACGGCAACACCGACGGAGGTGAGAGAATTCAAGCTACTATTGGACACCTTTGCAAAGCACTCGGGTCTGGTGATTAACCCGAACAAATCTGTGATCTGGTTTAGTCGTTCCTGTGATGACTTGTGTCGGGCAAATATAATGGGAATGGTGGGGGCAAAGTTGGCCGAAAATCAAGAGAAGTACTTAGGGGTGATTATGGACTCCACACAGTCCAGAATAGACCCAAACAATGAATTGGTCTTGGAAAAGGTTTATACCAGACTGGCGAGTTGGAAAGTTAACACTTTATCGCATGCAGGCAGAATAACGCTCATCAAATCGGTCCTTATGTCACTACCGGTTTACTTCATGAGTGTGGCAACACTCTCAAAAAATACGATTGATGAGATCAACAAGGTGATGCGAAAATTCCTTTGGGGTAAATTGGGTAAAGACAGATACATGTCCTTGATCTCATGGGGAAAGGTATGTAAGCCGGTTGAGGAAGGGGGTTTGGGAATACGAGATGTTTCGACTTTTAATGAGGCCCTAATGCTGAAATTAGCATGGCAGCTTGCTGCTGGTGGGGATAAAATTTGGGTAGATATCATGAGAGCCAAATACTACCCGAGGGGAGGTTTCTGGGGCATTCACACTAATGGGGGAGCAAGTCGGACCTGGAAAGAAATCCAGCGCAATCAAATGTTTCTTCCAGGATGATATAAGATGAGAAGTTGGAGATGGAAAGAAAATCACCATTGTGAATCAACCATGGTATGGCGAATGGACAATTCAAAAAATAATGACAAATGCGCAAAGGGATACGACTGTAGCAGAGGTTTTTGACAAACAACAAGGTGATTGGAAGGGAGATATCATAGCGCAAATTATGGGACAGCAAGCAGTGCAGTTCATCCGAGCATCAGCAAGGCGGCCCAAAGAAACCTCTCTGGTTCCGGATAGACTGATCTGGACACACAGCGATAGTGGTGGTTATACGGCTAAGAAAGGTTACGAACTGCTGGTACAGCGGCGCCAACACCCCATCCATTATGACCAATATCAATTATCATTGTGGAAAGAAATGGGGAAATGGAAAAGAATGGTTCCACGAGTTTGGGTGTTTGTATGGAGGGCAGCGCAAGGTGGGATTGCAGCAGCCCAGGTCTTGCCATGGAAGAATCAGGGTTTTCGACCCACGGTGTCAAATATGTGGAGCAGAATATGAATCCATCATGCATGTACTCTTTTTCTGCCCTATTGCACATGTCACGTGGTTCTCTTCCCCATTTTCACTAAGAGTGGATCAATTACCACATTGTTTTGCGATGACTCTAATGAATATGGTGGCGGTACTGAATGAAACACAATTGTTGGATTTCACAAACATACTATGGTGTTTATGGAAGGCGCGAAACGAGCGCATCTTCAACAACACAACAAAATCGCCACATGAGATTCTGGCTCAGGCGAAATCCATGGGATCAGTGAAGTGATAAACAAAGAGAGACCGAAACAAACACTCAACCGACACAGCAGTGATACCAAAAGGGGCAAACATTTTTCTGATGGATGCATCATGGGACAGCACCAACAGAACAGGAATAGCGTTTCTATGCTATGACGGGGATGACGGCCTCGTTCACATACAGACAACCAGGCACGGTCACCTCGGATCCGCTCCAAGCAGAAGCCACCGCACTGCTGCATGTACTCCAATACATAGAAAGGAACCCAGGCATACGTTCTCAACAACAAAACTGCATATACACAGACTGCAAAGTTCTGATAAATGCAATTCTGCATAATAACTCGGCTGAATTACCGTCATGGCAAGCGGCTGAAAGGGTGGCACAGGGAGCGCAATTGTACCTCAAACATAAGGAATGGGTCACACTGCACCATGTTAGCAGGAAATTGCTCCAACAACCACACACACTAGCAAATTGGGCGCGTTCCACAAATTCTACATGCACCGGGATGGTACCGGCAACGGTGGCGGAAAAGGCAGACTTACAAGCCGGCCTCAATCGGTCACTGTCTCAAGCGATCACAGTAACACAGGGAATTCAATACTGAAGGACAACAAAGTGTTCATGTTACATTGCAGGCGACGCCTTAAGCAAAGACCTGCAACTCGTTAGTTTTTCTTCTAAGAAAGTAGCTTAGATTGTTGTTTTTCGTTTTTCTGTAGCCAGCTAGGCTTTTTGCTATTTAATTTCAGTACTGTTAATTTACTTAGAATTGTAAGTTAGTTTTCATTTCAATAAATACATACCTACGGGTTTCCTCAAAAAAAAAAAGATTATGATCAAATATTTGTATCATCTTCAAACCTAGTACCGTCTTCGCCTCTGTACTTTTCCGGAGAAATTGGTAAATATGGTCCTTAAATAAAGCCCGTTTCAATATGATGTGCAACGCTTTTCTCGCAGAGTTATCAACGTTATCTGGAAACAAAACTAGCAGTACCAGTAACCCAAACGAGATCAGTAAGGTATGCTGGGATAACTTAAGGTACATGAACATGAGTAGCACTTTTAGATGAGAAAAGACAAATAATACCAAAAAAATATGATTTGAAACAGCACTTCTTTTGCTATACGCTGTACAAAAGATAGAAAGAAAGCAGTCTTACAATAAAATCTCCTGCATGATCCAGAAGTGTACATGGCTTTTAACATAGAACTAATTACATGAGGTAAATTGAGATTTTTAATAATTTAATTAGAATAACATGAGACAAATTACATGAGGGATAAATAAGAAAGAGTTGTAAGAGTTGAGAGGTAAATAGAATACATTAAAGTGTTTAGTAGTAAATAAGAAGATGAACAAGTTGTAAAGGGTACATAGAAAATTAACCCAAATTTTTTTAGTAATTAGCACTTAAACCTCGACCATCAGTGTCTACTTGCTGCGAGTAAATATCACAAAAACATCTACCAGGACCCCATGCATGCAGCTATAAGACAGGACTGATTTGACCAAAAAAGGAAACTATTACCTATGAGGCTTCAACAAAGTTACAAGTACTGCTCTGACTCAAAGGGTTGCCCCAGATCAAGGCAACAACTTCTTGGATCATATCTACAATACTGCCTTCACAGAAGTGGTCTTCCTGAAAAGAATTTAAATAGAATCAATAAATAAATAGCAAGCACGCAATTGGCACCTTGATTTACATGCACAATGAATGTACTTGTCACAATTTTGTTTCCTTGTGGAGATTTACCCCCTAAAAAGCAGATTTAATCCTCATGACTACACAGATATTAGAAGTATAACCATGATCTTTATAGTTTCTGCAGAATGGTTAAAGTATTTTCCAAAGTAACAAATTTTCTGCCCTGTGCAGATACTAACTGACTGATAAAAACAGCATGAAATCAAGAAATGTCGACAAAATTTCCAAGCGCAATACTTTTTAGTCGCAGCATATCGCGCCATGATTTATTTATGCAAAACTAGAACTGATGTTTTAAGTTTAATCCTCTGGATTGATTTCACCCATATCAGCTAAGGAAACAAGTACGATGGAGATAATGTCAACATGCGAAGAACCTTTTCCATACTACTACAACAATTAGATGTCAGTGTGCATATGATTAATAAAATGTTCATTGTTTGTTGCAAAATACATCAATTTATGTGCCATTTGCAAAAAAACTTAGAATATTGGTTAAATTTGCAAAAGCCTAAGAGATAGTAGACTAACAGTTAATAGTTTGGACAGGCCACTAAGCTTCAATGAAACGTCATTTACATCTTCACCAGTTGAAGAATGATAGTCAAAGTGGTCAGCTTGTCTCCAAATCTACTCTGTATCTTGTCTCTACTTAAATTTATGTTCTGTATGCCATACACCAACTATAACAAATCGATCAGCAGCTGACTCCTTCCCTAAAGGCCACCTAAGCCCCCCTTAACCTCTGCATCGATAAACAGCAGCAGAGATTAGCTGGTTTATGCCATTCGCAACATCAGCCTGCATAGAAAAACAAATGAAAAACCAATACTTATCCCAAAAGAGTCAGCAATCAGGTCTGGTGAAAAAAAAATACCCTTCTACACTACAGGCTCTAATATAATTTGTTTGGTAATGCCAACAACATTTAGTTAATGAGATCTCTTTTCTTTTAATTATTTTATTTATTGTTTGCAAATTTATTATGTGAAGTATTTAGTATATGATGCTGGGAAGATAATGGTTTTGCAATACTTATGTAACAATTTAAAAAAAAAATTCTTCAGGTGATTGTCCAAATTTACTAGCACACCGTGAGTTTAGTCATCAACAATGTTGTTTATCAACTATCAAGTATTAAACATACATCCAAGTTTATTACAGCTCTTTTAGTATTTAGCATTATTCGTAGGTCAAAGTTCTTGCTTAAACAGGATACGTCAGTCACCATATGCCTCAATGGGTTGTGTTCGACCTACAAAATTAGAATTCAAAATCACGGCCTGTTAATCACAGATAAATAAAAAATCAGCATAGTTGTTATTTTATCTTTGGAAATTTAACAGTGGTTTCAGGTGAAATAGATTGGAAAATATATCTAAAACTAAATATCCACAGTAAAATGCGGGCTGCAATCTTTTGGACAAACCCAACCCAGTCTCATCATATCAAAAACTAAGCCATACTTCCTACCATGAGAGTAATGCATCCAGAACTTGCAATTGCACCATTCCAGACTTTGAGTTCAATCGGATTCAGGTTAGACGAAAGATATCTGGAGAAGCTTTTTTTATATATATAAAAAGTGGGGTAAAAAGCCACAAATTTCATTGATAATAATTAATAATAGAAACCAAATCAGCAAAAACCGATGCCAAACTGCTTGACATGTTCCTAATGTACAGAGATGATACAGAAACAGAGCCGTATCTTAAAGTTTTACAAACAGTTAATCATGATCGCCTTCTAAACCAAAAACAAAATAGCTACAGATATCTGGAAACTTAATGCCTTAAACAGGTTCATGACCAGCATCCAGTAGAATAAAGTATATTGGAAGCAAAAGATGTCATTCATTTTACTTCTGTTAAACAAAAAATAAGAAGCAGAGCAATATGGTTTTACCTTGTAAAGCTCAAGACCACTATCTGAAATGCTGTGCACTTGCATGAAATAACCAAATCTGGCTGGCATTTGTCTATTACCTGGTATTTGAAGACAATTGAGACATTTAAGGTTAATAAATTTAAAATAGTAACTAAAATGTGCTTTAATTGCAAGATCATCAAGTAATCAGTGCTTGATTTGGATTTATTAGCACCATGTTGAACAAGAGAGTGTAAATCCATGATAACTAATTGGTTCCCTATGCTTGGTATGAGGTTTAGTCTAAAGTAGTACAGGTACCAAAGCAAGGACCGAGGTTTTTACAGTATTTTGGATACAGGTTTAAGGTAGGTATTAGTCCCGGACAGAATAAGGGCAGGGTCCCTATTTATAAATTAAGGCGAGTGACCTCAACCACCTTATCTCATAGTTGCCTTTTGTCTGAGCTCGGTGACAACTTGCAAGGGTAAGATGGTCCCCCAAACATCCCCAGATGGGCTTAGCAGGCCAAAGTAATGATATCCAAGCCCAAACTCATCCTCTATGGTTACAGGCTTGGATCCTAGCATAACCTTTTTTAAATGAAGAAGGACCAAATCCTAAGGGAGAAATAGCAGCAGAATTGAGAGGTGTTAAGCCTATTTCAGCTCAATGGATTATACTTGTTGGGGGCACAAAGTCGACAATTGAAAATGAGTCATGAGGTGGATTGGTACCTTGATATGATAACGCTCCTTTGCCCCTACGAATTTAAATCCACATTTCTCCACAAGAAGTTCTTCAACTTCTCTGATGTACTCTTCTGAAACTCGGGTATAAAATGTTTTGCGGACCAGCTTATTCAACCCTCCTTCACTTGTTGAGGCCTTTGTGATCGAGTCTAAGCAAATTGAAGGGTCCCTATCAACAACCAAATACAAAATGAAGAGAACTAGATGTTATGGTAATTGGTAAAGGACAAATATTATAACAGCAGGTTTTTGGGACACCTTTTCTTTTGTAAACAATGCTGTCTATATATATATTTTTTTTATTCGACAAAAGTGAGGTTAATACTTGCCGATTTCTATTGAAATAAAAAACAATGCTGTCTATAAACCGCACAAAATCTTCAAAAACATCCTGCACATCCTTGTGAAAATTATATAGCATGCATGATGCACCCCTAACCCTCTTATCAGGTGTGCCTCTCCTCGGCTCATTTCTTCAAATAAAATGTGTCCCCCTCTGTTTAATCTAGAGAGAGTGTTGTATTTTCTCATTACAAATTAGAATAAACATATGCAATTTTTTTGGTTTGAGGGGGGTTAATGAAATTAACCCCAGGACTTGATTAAATGTATTGCAGTACCTTGCCAAACCTATATAAAATTACTAATTATGAACTTCACTCTGGGAGCTGAAAGACAAAAAAGAACATACCCGAGGAAGAGAGCTTTCCCTACTCGAGCCATCACTGACAGCTTAACATCTCCACTTCCTATCTCCTCCTTCGCGTGCTTGCCAGCCTCGATCAAGTCTCCCGCAACCTTCTCAACTATTCCCCTAAGAACCCCTCTCCTCCTCCTCGAGCAGGCCCGCTTCATCAGTGACGGTAACTGTCAACGGCTTCGAGCCGTTCTTCCTCTCTATTGCTTCGGAATCGTATGGTACCAGAGCTAGGGATTCTGAGGTGGCGTACCAGCGGGAAATCAAACGAGGGGAGTACGGGATCTTACGCGGAAATGAAGGGGCTTGGTGGTGGCGATGGCGAGGGGAGGCGAAGGGTTTGGGGTTTAAAGAGGACGGGACTGGGGTTGGCGCGGGGTTACGATTGGAGGGGCGCTTGTGAGGCGGTACGTACGACATGCTTCTCCGTACCTCTTCTTATTTCTGTAATAAGAGTGAGTGAGTGACGACGCGGGAGACTGAGGGGGGGCGATGATGGGTCCGACTCTGCTGCTTTTCTAGCAGAAAAGGAGGACCCTCCTCTTCCAAATCCAACGATTCAAAATTTTCATTCACGTATCTCGATAAAAAAACCTTTTCATGCACAAATCTCAACGAATTTTGAATCGTTGGATTCGGAAGAGGAGGGTCCTCCTTTTCTGCTAGAAAAGCAGCGGAGTCCATTCCGGCGATGATGGCGATGATTTCAAAACTGTCATATAAACAGATGAACTGTCCGATGGAATTCCGAAAAAACCGACCCGAAAAAAATTTCGGTTTATTCGGTTAAACCGAAATAACCAAAATTAGAGAAAAATAACCAAAGAGATAGAAGATCGATAGGGAGAAATAACACAAATAACCAAGAGAGAAACGAAAAAAGAGGAGAAATTAAAATGAGAACAAATTCAGTGAGTGATAGAGAAAAGAAAAATACAAAGAGAGCATGAGTGATCAATTTTTTTTTTTAAAAAGCAAGGAAGAAAGACACGAAGAAAGAAAAAAAAAGTAGGTAAGAAAGAAAGAGATAGGCAGACAGCGGAGAGAGAGGTGGAGCAGGAAGTAGGGGATCCATATCCTCTGCATTAACCTAAAAGGGAATCTTTTGAGTTAATGAATTTCAATCGTTTGATTTGAAACGGAGCCAATTCGGATCGTGCCTACAACATAAGGAGCCCTTTAATATTAGTGCAGATCTAGTTTGCACAAATTTTAAAACAGATCGGACGGTCGAGATTCATTAACTCAAAAGATTCCCTTTTGAGTTAATGCAGAGGATACGAATTCGAAGTAGGGAAAGAGAAAAGAGGTAGTGGGGGTTTGGTGGGACCTAGATGGAGAGTAAAAAGTAAAATTAAAAAAGGAAAAGAAAAGGCGGGAGAATGAAATTGAAGTCGGAAGCATGTAAATGAACCGAAGAGAGGAGCGATTATTCACGACTTCATTCGAGAGATCCAGTCGGTTCGGTTCAGCTGGATTTTAGATTTTATAAATCGAACCAAATTAAATAAACCGAATTAAATGAAAAATGAAACCGAACCATTTAAACCAAATTTTCTCGGTTCGGTTTAAAACCAAATAAACTGAACCATTTGAAAGCATATGCATCCGGTATTATTATTAGAGTTAAGTGGCAGTTTCTAATCAAACTGATATGAAAAAAAATTCTTATTTACAATAGAAAAATACGAAAAGATTTTTATTAAGAAATTATTTATGAACTAATTAAATAATTGGTTCAAATTTTTTTTTTATTTATTACTGACGTAATTTAATAGAAACATTAAAATTAATTTTACAAATGTGAGAGTTTAGAATTTTTAGAGACCTTAATTTTTAAAAAGTGATTAACAATTATTTAAAAACTTATTTGAGTTTTTTTTTAAGGTCAGTTAGCAAATCGCTCACTGACTATTCCATTAATAGAAAAAAAGTGTTGTACACAAAATATTTTCACCGCATTTGCTCTGTAAAAAAAATCCTAAAATTACAAGGCATACAAAACACCAATAAAAATAGAGAACAGGGAGTCGTAATTGAGAGTCAGTCAGCCCCCACTTTCTCTCAAATGACCGCAATCCATTGTTGTATTTGCAGTTTAGTCTCAACCTTTAAACGATGAACACTCTTTTCGTCTCCCGTAAATGTTCTTCTGTTCCTCTCCCGCCACAACGCCCACACTCCCGCTGCCCACGTTGCATCCCATCTAACATGTGCCTCCTTATTCCCCGGCCTCCTATGGGATACCCAGAATTTCACCACCGTTGAGATAGGTTTTTTTTAACATAAGCCCGTAGGCACACACACTCTCTAAATCCCGTAGCCAGCATCGAACCTAGGACCCCCACATGGGAGGCATATGCCTCATCCACTGTGCTACACAGTGCTTGACAAAACTTATTTGAGTTGCTAAGATATAAATGCTTTGGACAAACAAAAACCATTAAATATGATTGAGGCTATGGTGCTATGCATAGCACCAATGGCTAGTGTACTACGGCTCAATATGGTACTTTTTAAAATCCTAACGGTCAATCCGAACCGTTCAATGTGATATCCATATGATATGTACTTGCAAACTAAATTTTATATTTTTTTCGAATTTTTTACTATTTTTTTAGATAGGTAGAATTTTGATGGTCCATAATCAAAATTCTACCTATCTAAAAAAATAGTAAAAAAATTGAAAAAATATAAAATTTAGTTTGCAAGTACATATTCATATGGATATCACATTGAACGGTTCGGATGACCGTTAGGATTTTAAAAAGTACCATATTGAGCCGTAGTACACTAGCCATTGGTGCTATGCATAGCACCATAGCCTCAATCATATTTAATGGTTTTTTGTTTGTCCAAAGCATTTATATCTTAGCAACTCAAATAAGTTTTGTCAAGCACTGTGTAGCACAGTGGATGAGGCATATGCCTCCCATGTGGGGGTCCTAGGTTCGATGCTGGCTACGGGATTTAGAGAGTGTGTGTGCCTACGGGCTTATGTTAAAAAAAACCTATCTCAACGGTGGTGAAATTCTGGGTATCCCATAGGAGGCCGGGGAATAAGGAGGCACATGTTAGATGGGATGCAACGTGGGCAGGGAGTGTGGGCGTTGTGGCGGGAGAGGAACAGAAGAACATTTACGGGAGACGAAAAGAGTGTTCATCGTTTAAAGGTTGAGACTAAACTGCAAATACAACAATGGATTGCGGTCATTTGAGAGAAAGTGGGGGCTGACTGACTCTCAATTACGACTCCCTGTTCTCTATTTTTATTGGTGTTTTGTATGCCTTGTAATTTTAGGATTTTTTTTACAGAGCAAATGCGGTGAAAATATTTTGTGTACAACACTTTTTTTTCTATTAATGGAATAGTCAGTGAGCGATTTGCTAACTGACCTTAAAAAAAAAACTCAAATAAGTTTTTAAATAATTGTTAATCACTTTTTAAAAATTAAGGTCTCTAAAAATTCTAAACTCTCACATTTGTAAAATTAATTTTAATGTTTCTATTAAATTACGTCAGTAATAAATAAAAAAAAAAATTTGAACCAATTATTTAATTAGTTCATAAATAATTTCTTAATAAAAATCTTTTCGTATTTTTCTATTGTAAATAAGAATTTTTTTTCATATCAGTTTGATTAGAAACTGCCACTTAACTCTAATAATAATACCGGATGCAGATGCTTTCAAATGGTTCATTATTTGGTTTTAAACCGAACCGAGAAAATTTGATTTAAATGGTTCGGTTTCATTTTTCATTTAATTCGGTTTATTTAATTTGGTTCGATTTATAAATCTAAAATCCAGCTGAACCGAACCGACTGGATCTCTCGAATGAAGTCGTGAATAATCGCTCCTCTCTCGGTTCATTTACATGCTTCCGAGCACTTCAATTTCATTTTTCCGCGTTTTCTTTTCCTTTTTTAATTTTACTTTTTACTCTCCATCTAGGTCCCACCAAACCCCCACTACCTCTTTTCTCTTTCCCTACTTCGAATTCGTATCCTCTGCATTAACTCAAAAGGGAATCTTTTGAGTTAATGAATTTCGACCGTCCGATCTGTTTTAAAATTTGTGCAAACTAGATCTGCACTAATATTAAAGGGCTCCTTATGTTGTAGGCACGATCCGAATTGGCTCCGTTTCAAATCAAACGATTGAAATTCATTAACTCAAAAGATTCCCTTTTAAGTTAATGCAGAGGATATGGATCCCCCTACTTCCTGCTCCACCTCTCTCTCCGCTGTCTGCCTATCTCTTTCTTTCTTACCTACTTTTTTTTTCTTTCTTCGTGTCTTCTTCCTTGCTTTTTAAAAAAAAAAATTGATCACTCATGCTCTCTTTGTATTTTTCTTTTCTCTATCACTCACTGAATTTGTTCTCTCATTTTAATTTCTCCTCTTTTTTCGTTTCTCTCTTGGTTATTTGTGTTATTTCTCCCTATCGATCTTCTATCTCTTTGGTTTTTTTCTCTAATTTTGGTTATTTCGGTTTAACCGAATAAACCGAAATTTTTTTCGGTTCGGTTTTTTCGGAATTCCATCGGACAGTTCATCTGTTTATATGACAGTTTTGAAATCATCGCCATCATCGCCGGAATGGACTCCGCTGCTTTTCTAGCAGAAAAGGAGGACCCTCCTCTTCCGAATCCAACGATTCAAAATTCGTTGAGATTTGTGCATGAAAAGGTTTTTTTATCGAGATACGTGAATGAAAATTTTGAATCGTTGGATTTGGAAGAGGAGGGTCCTCCTTTTCTGCTAGAAAAGCAGCAGAGTCGGACCCATCATCGCCCCCCTCAGTCTCCCGCGTCGTCACTCACTCACTCACTCACTCTTATTACAGAAATAAGAAGAGGTACGGAGAAGCATGTCGTACGTACCACCTCACAAGCGCCCCTCCAATCGTAACCCCGCGCCAACCCCAGTCCCGTCCTCTTTAAACCCCAAACCCTTCGCCTCCCCTCGCCATCGCCACCACCAAGCCCCTTCATTTCCGCGTAAGATCCCGTACTCCCCTCGTTTGATTTCCCGCTGGTACGCCACCTCAGAATCCCTAGCTCTGGTACCATACGATTCCGAAGCAATAGAGAGGAAGAACGGCTCGAAGCCGTTGACAGTTACCGTCACTGATGAAGCGGGCCTGCTCGAGGAGGAGGAGAGAGGGGTTCTTAGGGGAATAGTTGAGAAGGTTGCGGGAGACTTGATCGAGGCTGGCAAGCACGCGAAGGAGGAGATAGGAAGTGGAGATGTTAAGCTGTCAGTGATGGCTCGAGTAGGGAAAGCTCTCTTCCTCGGGTATGTTCTTTTTTGTCTTTCAGCTCCCAGAGTGAAGTTCATAATTAGTAATTTTATATAGGTTTGGCAAGGTACTGCAATACATTTAATCAAGTCCTGGGGTTAATTTCATTAACCCCCCTCAAACCAAAAAAATTGCATATGTTTATTCTAATTTGTAATGAGAAAATACAACACTCTCTCTAGATTAAACAGAGGGGGACACATTTTATTTGAAGAAATGAGCCGAGGAGAGGCACACCTGATAAGAGGGTTAGGGGTGCATCATGCATGCTATATAATTTTCACAAGGATGTGCAGGATGTTTTTGAAGATTTTGTGCGGTTTATAGACAGCATTGTTTTTTATTTCAATAGAAATCGGCAAGTATTAACCTCACGTTTGTCGAATAAAAAAAATATATATATATAGACAGCATTGTTTACAAAAGAAAAGGTGTCCCAAAAACCTGCTGTTATAATATTTGTCCTTTACCAATTACCATAACATCTAGTTCTCTTCATTTTGTATTTGGTTGTTGATAGGGACCCTTCAATTTGCTTAGACTCGATCACAAAGGCCTCAACAAGTGAAGGAGGGTTGAATAAGCTGGTCCGCAAAACATTTTATACCCGAGTTTCAGAAGAGTACATCAGAGAAGTTGAAGAACTTCTTGTGGAGAAATGTGGATTTAAATTCGTAGGGGCAAAGGAGCGTTATCATATCAAGGTACCAATCCACCTCATGACTCATTTTCAATTGTCGACTTTGTGCCCCCAACAAGTATAATCCATTGAGCTGAAATAGGCTTAACACCTCTCAATTCTAGCTGCTATTTCTCCCTTAGGATTTGGTCCTTCTTCATTTAAAAAAGGTTATGCTAGGGATCCAAGCCCTGTAACCATAGAGGATGAGTTTGGGCTTGGATATCATTACTTTGGCCTGCTAAGCCCATCTGGGGATGTTTGGGGGACCATCTTACCCTTGCAAGTTGTCACCCGAGCTCAGACAAAAGGCCACTATGAGATAAGGTGGTTGAGGTCCACTCGCCTTAATTTATAAATAGGGACCCTGCCTTATTCTGTCCGGGAACTAATACCTACCTTAAAACCTGTATCCAAAATACTGTAAAAACCTCGGTCCTTGCTTTGGTACCTGTACTACTTTAGACTAAACCTCATACCAAGCATAGGGGAACCAATTAGTTATCATGGATTTACACTCTCTTGTTCAACATGGTGCTAATAATCCAAATCAAGCACTGATTACTTGATGATCTTGCAATTAAAGCACATTTTAGTTACTATTTTAAATTTATTAACCTTAAATGTCTCAATTGTCTTCAAATACCAGGTAATAGACAAATGCCAGCCGATTTGGTTATTCATGCAAGTGCACAGCATTTCATGATAGTGGTCTTGAGCTTTACAAGGTAAAACCATATTGCTCTGCTTCTTATTTTTTGTTTAACAGAAGTAAAATGAATGACATCTTTTGCTTCCAATATACTTTATTCTACTGGATGCTGGTCATGAACCTGTTTAAGGCATTAAGTTTTTCCAGATATCTGTAGCTATTTTGTTTTTGGTTTAGAAGGCGATCATGATTAACTGTGTGTAAAACTTTAAGATACGGCTCTGTTTCTGTATCATCTCTGTACATTAGGAACATGTCAAGCAGTTTGGCATCGGTTTTTGCTGATTGGGTTTCTATTATTAATTTATTATCAATGAAAATTGTGGGCTTTTTACCCCACTTTTTATATATATAAAAAAAGCTTCTCAGATATCTTTCGTCTACCCTGAATCCGATTGAACTCAAAGTCTGGAATGGTGCAATTGCAAGTTCTGGATGCATTACTCTCATGGTAGGAAGTATGGCTTAGTTTTTGATAATGATGAGACTGGGTTGGGTTGTCCAAAAGATTGCAGCCCGCATTTTACTGTGGATATTTAGTTTAGATATATTTTCCAATCTATTTCACCTGAAAACCACTGTTAAATTTCCAAAGATAAAATAACAACTATGCTGATTTTATATTTATCTGTGATTAACAGGCCGTGATTTGAATTCTAATTTTGTAGGTCGAACACAACCCATTGAGGACATATGGTGACTGACGTATCCTGTTTAAGCAAGAACTTTGACCTACGAATAATGCTAAATACTAAAAGAGCTGTAATAAACTTTGGATGTATGTTTAATACTTGATAGTTGATAAACAACATTGTTGATGACTAAACTCACGGTGTGCTAGTAAATTTGGACAATCACCTGAAGATTTTTTTTTTTTTTAAATTGTTACATAAGTATTGCAAAACCATTATCTTCCCAGCATCATATACTAAATACTTCCCATAATAAATTTGCAAACAAATAAATAAAATAATTAAAAGAAAAGAGATCTCATTAACTAAATGTTGTTGGCATTACCAAACAAGTTATATTAGAGCCTGTAGTGTAGAAGGGTATTTTTTTTTTCACCAGACCTGATTGCTGACTCTTTTGGGATAAGTATTGGTTTTTCATTTGTTTTTCTATGCCAGGCTGATGTTGCGAATGGCAATAAACCAGCTAATCTCTGCTGCTGTTATCGATGCAGAGGTTAAGGGGGGGCTTAGGTGGCCTTTAGGGAAGGAGTCCAGCTGCTGATCGATTTGTTATAGTGTGTGTATGGCATACAGAACATAAAATTTAAGTAGAGACAAGATCAGAGTAGATTTGAGACAAGCTGACCACTTGACTATCATTCTTCAACTGGTGAAGATGTAAATGACGTTTCATTGAAGCTTAGTGGCCTGTCCAAACTATTAACTGTTAGTCTACTATCTCTTAGGCTTTTGCAAATTTAACCAATATTCTAAGTTTTTTTGCAAATGGCACATAATTGATGTATTTTGCAACAAACAATGAACATTTATTAAGCAATATGCACACTGACATCTAATTGTTGTAGTAGTATGGAAAAGGTTCTTCGCATGGTGACATTATCTCCATCGTACTTGTTTCCTTAGCTGATATGGTGAAAATCAATCCAGAGGATTAAACTTAAAACATCAGTCTAGTTTGCATAATAATCATGGCGCGATATGCTGCGACTAAAAAGTATTGCGCTTGGACAATTTTGTCGACATTTCTTGATTTCATGCTGTTTTTTATCAGTCAGTTAGTTATCTGCACAGGGCAGAAAATTGTTACTTTTGGAAAATACTTTAACCATTCTGCAGAAACTATAAAGAGCATGGTTATACTTCTAATATCTGTGTAGTCATGAGGATTAAATCTGCTTTTTAAGGGGTAAATCTCCACAAAGGAAACAAAATGGTGACAAGTACATTCATTGTGCATGTAACTCAAGGTGCCAATTGCGTGCTTGCTATTATTTATTGATTCTATTTAATTCTTTCAGGAAGACCACTTCTGTGAAGGCAGTATTGTAGATATGAATCCAAGAAGTTGTTGCCTTGATCTGGGGCAACCTTTTGAGTCAGAGCAGTACTTGTAAACTTGTTGAAGCCTCATAGGTAATAGTTTCCTTTTTTGGTCAAATCAGTCCTGTCTTATAGCTGCATGCATGGGGTCCTGGTAGATGTTTTGTGATATTTGCTTGCAGCAAGTAGCCACTGATGGTCGAGGTTTAAGTGCTAATTACTAAAAAAATTTGGGTTAATTTTCTATGTACCCTTTACAACTTGTTCATCTTCTTATTTACTACTAAACACTTTAATGTATTCTATTTACCTCTCAACTCTTACAACTCTTTCTTATTTATCCCTCATGTAATTTGTCTCATGTTAATTCTAATTAATTATTAAAAATCTCAATGTACCTCATGTAATTAGTTCTATGTTAAAAGCCATGTACACTTCTGGATCATGCAGGAGATTTTATTGTAAGACTGCTTTCTTTTCTATCTTTTGTACAGCGTATAGCAAAAGAAGTGCTGTTTCAAAATCATATTTTTTTGGTATTATTTGTCTTTTCTCATCTAAAAGTGCTACTCATGTTCATGTACCTTAAGTTATCCCAGCATACCTTACTGATCTCATTTGGGTTACTGGTACTGCTAGTTTTGTTTTCCAGATAACGTTGATAACTCTGCGAGAAAAGCGTTGCACATCATATTGAAACGGGCTTTATTTAAGGACCATAGTTACCAATTTCTCCCGGAAAAGTACAGAGGCAAAGACGGTACTAGGTTTGAAGATGATACAAATATTTTGATCATAATCTTTTTTTTTTTGAGGAAACCCCGTAGGTATGTATTTATTGAAATGAAAACTAACTTACAATTCTAAGTAAATTAACAGTACTGAAATTTAAATAGCAAACCAGCCTAGCTGGCTACAGAAAAACGAAAAACAACAATCTAAGCTACTTTCTTAGAAGAAAAACTAACGAGTTGCAGGTCTTTGCTTAAGGCGTCGCCTGCAATGTAACATGAACACTTTGTTGGTCCTTCAGTATTGAATTCCCTGTGTTACTGTGATCGCTTGAACAGTGACCGATTGAGGCCGGCTTGTAAGTCTGCCTTTTTCGCCACCGTTGCCGGTACCATCCCGGTGCATGTAGAATTTGTGGAAACGCGCCCAATTTGCTAGTGTGTGTGGTTGTTGGAGGCAATTTCCTGCTAACATGGTGCAGTGTGACCCATTCCTTATGTTTGAGGTACAATTGCGCTCCCTGTGCCACCCTTTCAGCCGCTTGCCATGACGGTAATTCAGCCGAGTTATTATGCAGAATTGCATTTATCAGAACTTTGCAGTCTGTGTATATGCAGTTTTGTTGTTGAGAACGTATGCCTGGGTTCCCTTTCTATGTATTGGAGTACATGCAGCAGTGCGGTGGCTTCTGCTTGGAGCGGATCCGAGGTGACCGTGCTGGTTGTCTGTATGTGAACGAGGCCGTCATCCCCGTCATAGCATAGAAACGCTATTCCTGTTCTGTTGGTGCTTGTCCCATGATGCATCCATCAGAAAAATGTTTGCCCCTTTTGGTATCACTGCTGTGTCGGTGAGTGTTTTGTTTCGGTCTCTCTTTGTTTATCACTTTCACTGATCCATGGATTTCGCCTGAGCCAGAATCTCATGTGGCGATTTTGTTGTGTTGTTGAAGATGCGCTCGTTTCGCGCCTTCCATAAACACCATAGTATGTTTGTGAAATCCAACAATTGTGTTTCATTCAGTACCGCCACCATATTCATTAGAGTCATCGCAAAACAATGTGGTAATTGATCCACTCTTAGTGAAAAATGGGGAAGAGAACCACGTGACATGTGCAATAGGGCAGAAAAAGAGTACATGCATGATGGATTCATATTCTGCTCCACATATTTGACACCGTGGGTCGAAAACCCTGATTCTTCCATGCAAGACCTGGGCTGCTGCAATCCCACCTTGCGCTGCCCTCCATACAAACACCCAAACTCGTGGAACCATTCTTTTCCATTTCCCCATTTCTTTCCACAATGATATTGATATTGGTCATAATGGATGGGGTGTTGGCGCCGCTGTACCAGCAGTTCGTAACCTTTCTTAGCCGTATAACCACCACTATCGCTGTGTGTCCAGATCAGTCTATCCGAACCAGAGAGGTTTCTTTGGGCCGCCTTGCTGATGCTCGGATGAACTGCACTGCTTGCTGTCCCATAATTTGCGCTATGATATCTCCCTTCCAATCACCTTGTTGTTTGTCAAAAACCTCTGCTACAGTCGTATCCCTTTGCGCATTTTGTCATTATTTTTTGAATTGTCCATTCGCCATACCATGGTTGATTCACAATGGTGATTTTCTTTCCATCTCCAACTTCCCATCTTATATCATCCTGGAAGAAACATTTGATGCGCTGGATTTCTTTCCAGGTCCGACTTGCTCCCCCATTAGTGTGAATGCCCCAGAAACCTCCCCTCGGGTAGTATTTGGCTCTCATGATATCTACCCAAATTTTATCCCCACCAGCAGCAAGCTGCCATGCTAATTTCAGCATTAGGGCCTCATTAAAAGTCGAAACATCTCGTATTCCCAAACCCCCTTCCTCAACTGGCTTACATACCTTTCCCCATGAGATCAAGGACATGTATCTGTCTTTACCCAATTTACCCCAAAGGAATTTTCGCATCACCTTGTTGATCTCATCAATCGTATTTTTTGAGAGTGTTGCCACACTCATGAAGTAAACCGGTAGTGACATAAGGACCGATTTGATGAGCGTTATTCTGCCTGCATGCGATAAAGTGTTAACTTTCCAACTCGCCAGTCTGGTATAAACCTTTTCCAAGACCAATTCATTGTTTGGGTCTATTCTGGACTGTGTGGAGTCCATAATCACCCCTAAGTACTTCTCTTGATTTTCGGCCAACTTTGCCCCCACCATTCCCATTATATTTGCCCGACACAAGTCATCACAGGAATGACTAAACCAGATCACAGATTTGTTCGGGTTAATCACCAGACCCGAGTGCTTTGCAAAGGTGTCCAATAGTAGCTTGAATTCTCTCACCTCCGCCGGTGTTGCCGTTCCGATAATCATAAGATCGTCAGCGTAAATTACATGGGATAAAATGGGTGCTGTTGGAGCCAATCTGATCCCTTTAATGTGGTGAAGTCCCACCGCCTGATTGATCCAGTTTGAAAGACATTCCATTGCCAAGATCAACACATATGGTGATAGTGGACAGCCTTGCCTTAAACCACGAGTTGGTTTTATGAACCCGCTCCCCGATCCATTAACCATTATTGTCATCTTACTTGCCTTCATACATGCCATGACCAACGACACTAACTTTTGGGGCATGTTAACCTTTCACATAGCAGATTGAACAAAAATCCATTGAATCGTGTCAAAGGCTTTGCTAACGTCAGCTTTGAGAAGAAATGATTTTTCTGCGTAATGGCGATCTCGGAAGGAATGCATGATTTCTTTTACCAGAATAGTGTTGTCAGCGATGCTTCTTCCTTTGAGAAATGCGGTTTGTTCTTTGGATATTATCCTTCTCATATGCGGTTTGCAGTCTATTTGCAATTATCTTCATGAAAAGGCGATAGATTGTGTTTCCAATTGTCAGTGGTCTGTAATATTTTGGGTGTTGTGGATTGGCCAGTTTTGGTAGCAGAATGACACGGCTAGCAAGCCAAGCTTCAGGTAACGATTCGGTTTGGAAAGCTGTTTGAATTGCTGCTGTTAAATCCCTCCTAAAAATGCCCCAGTTGTTTTGAAGAACCTTGCCGTTATTCCATCTGGGCTCGGTGCTTTATCAGGCCCCATGCTGTTTAGAGTGGTTCGGATTTTCCTCTTCAGTTAGGGCTCTAATTAGGTCCGGTTTGGCATGATTGGGTATTTGTTGTTCCTCTATGATCGTAAATCCCTTCAAAAAACTGGTTTAACTCCTCTCTATTCGGATGTTGCTCTGAGCAGTACAAATCCTTGAGTACCGCACAAAAGCACCTCTTACGTCAGCCTCTTCCGTCAGCACTGTGTTTTCATCCACCCTGATGTGAGATATATAATTTTGTACGCCTTCTATGAGTTGCCGTTGCGTGGAAAAACGCCGTGTTGCGATCTCTATGTTGTTGCCACTGGATTCGGGCCCTTTGTTTCCAAATACGCCTCCAGCGTGGCCTCTGCATGGTAAAATTCACGCAATAGGTTGTCTTCTTCTCTTCGCACCTGGTGGTTTGGATGTAGGGACTGTAGTTCGAGGATTCTTTGTTGCAGAAAGTGAATCCGATGCTGTGGTGTGTCTTTCCGTTTGGCCAATCCACTATTCTCCTTTTTAGTAAATCCATTCGCAAATTCCAATTGAGCCCTTCTGTTGTTTCCCAGCCCAAAACGCAGGTTTCCTTGAAATCGTCTTCTCCTTCCCACCAATTTTCAATCTTAAACCTCCGTTCAGCAATGGGCCTGTTTTTGGTACGTAGTAGAATGGGGCAATGATCGCTTCGAATCCTTGGTAAATGGTTAACGAAGGCGTAAGGGAACATCTGAGTCCACTTGACCGTTGTGACCACTCTATCCAATCTCTCGTGTATGGCATTTGAGGTACTCTGTTTATTGTCCAGGTATAGGCCGGGCCCTTGTAGCCTAAATCAATCAAACCTGCCTCAAATAGAAATTTTCTGAACTTTCTATTGTTGGTGTTCATTGCCGGAGAAGAGTGAGTGCTGATTTAACACATATAATATTCTATCCTTTGCTAAAATATCAAGCAAACATTGAAAACTAAGAAATTGAAAGAAAAAAAAATGAAGTACCAACTGGTACGAATGAAGAATGTCATAGCAGATAATTTTATGCATAGGCCCGTTTCCTGCATGATCCAGAAGTGTATGAAGTCTTTAACACGAGACTGTTTAAATGAGATAAATTAAGATTTAAATAATTTAATTAGAATTAACATGAGACTAATTATATGAGGGTTAAATAAGAAAGAGTTGCAAGAGTTGAGAGGTAAATAGAATAAATTAAAGTGTCTAGGGGTAAATAAGACATTGAAAAAGTTGTGAAGGGTAACCCAAAAAAATGTATATGTCATTATGGGTTTTTTTTTTCCCTATAAAATACCTTATATATTTTATCGACTTTGCTCTTACTTGGGTTTATGTAATCTTCGCTGACTAAGTGAACAATTCATCGTCATAATTTTGTTAGGGGTGACTGTTTTGTAATGCTGACTACATCTGCCTCTCGTAATTATAGAACAGAAAAAGAAAATAAAAGGAAAAAAGAGTGCAGAGATTTTTTTTTTTTTTTTTTTGGTTCATACACAGCCCGTAGGCCTTGTTACAATTCTTCCTCTTAACTCAAAATTTGGATGAAAAAAACCTGACCAATCCCACCCATACATTCTTCCTTGGTTAGCTAATCTGTGTGGCAAAATCATTTGTTGATCCTCCCTACTACAATACTGGCACATCATGTTGCCTCTTGTCTCAGCTTGCAGCTTACATGCGTCCCATATTTGAACATAGGACCTCCAGTCCTGGATGTCAGGGTATCCCTGGTTTAGAGAGGAGACAGATACCTTTTGAGTCTGACATGACAATTCCAGCCCCATTCACCATGTTTTTGAACAGTGTGAAGCCTTCTACAATTGCCAAAGCCTCTGCTTGTGCAGGTAGCTTGGACAGATCTCGAGACCCGTTGTACCAGACCCCAGCCATGCCCCTATGCCAGCTTGACCTGATGGGTCCCACAAACCGTTAACATAGCATATATGCCCCCCCTTGATTTTGAGCTGCTCTCAGCCTATCTTCTGGTAAAAGCGAGGCCAAAGTAGACCCCGATTCTGGTGTAGCAGAACAGTCTTGCAAGATAATGGAGTCTTCCTCAGTTTTTCGGAAATACTTGTGGCATGTCTCAATAATTGGGGTCTTGCCACCATATACCGCATCGTTTCGAATACGCCAAACTGCCCATGCCATGGATATGAAGGAGGCAAAATCCCTGTCAGAAAGTGCTTTTCTTGCATCCCGTACCGTTTCCTGTCAGAAAGTGCTTCTCTTGCATCCCTGTCAGAAGGGTTTATATAAACAAAAAAGAACTAGCCTTTTTTTTTTTATTTGTCTCACATTTGGTTTTTACTAGGGGCTACTAACGAGTCGAGTTATAGATAACTCGAATTCAATTCGGAAAGATAGTCAGTCGAGTTAACTATCTTCTGTGTCGAGCTGGCTCACTGACTCGAACTCAACTCGCGAGTAACTCGAGTTGGCTCGTGACTCGTGAGTCAACTCGTTTAGGTGTTGAATTGTTGAACTGATGATTGTGTTATGTAATAATATGAGAAGTACAATATTTGAATTAACAAACAATCTACAACGATTTAACAAGCAAACGAGTCCACGAGTGAGCCCAACTTGAACTCAACTCATGAGTTAAACGAGTTACTCAACTCGAGTCAGACTAATCAAATTTTAAATGAACGAGTTGTTAGTGAGTTCGTTATCGAGTGAGTTCGAGCGGCTCACGAAGTCGCGAGTTTTTTGTACAACACTAGGTTTTTATTCTTTATGTTACCAGGAATTCCTATAGGCACGTGAGCGTATACTTAATGGCTATCAAAGTGTTGTTTTGTATAAAATAAGTTCGTTTTTTTCTGTTGATGGTGGCTCCTACGTCCTAACTTCATTTGCTAGAGGTTTATATTAAGTTGCTTTCCACTTTACTTTTTTTTTTTGTATTTGTCTTTTTTTGTGTTACGTGTACTCTAGGTTCCTTCTTTTGGTTTGGAGGAAAGTGTAATGTAAGTTAGCTTTTTCTTTAGTCGTTATATTGTTTCACGATCTATCAAATTAGATGTAAAGAGATAAATCCTTTATGTAAGGTTCCTCAATCCTAATACAACATAAATTGTTTTGTATATCCTGGCTCCTACAAAAATAAAGTTTGCCTTCCTTTTCAGTAAAAATTGAAAATAATTAACAAATACTTGAGGTTGAAAACTACATAATTATTCACGAAGCGAAGGAATTTGTCGGTCTAACAGAGAGAACACTAATCAAAGGAAATATAATCCAGCCTTATTTCCAGAAATGTTTTTGTTATTTTACAGTTTGGCACAAATTTGGTGGTCGGCTCAGAATCTAAGTATGATTGATTGACACTACGTAAGATATGGGTTGATAAGACACATTTTGCAAAAGTTTAAACAAGGAGATTAACATGTGTATAACTAGAATTAGGTAGGACGCTTTATTATATTTAATGATCTTTTGTCTAAGTTAAGACACTAGTTCACGGGATAGATTGTAAACGAGATAATTTTGATGCCTGCAAGTTGCCACAAGTCCTATTTTAAAGTAATGATTTAAAATTCAAATTCAAACCGTATATCTTGTTCTTCTTCCTAAAGAATACAGCCACTAAAAATGTTGCAATTTTTTTAAAATTAATTTTGTACAAGATCAAAAGGCAAAATATGAACAAGACAAAATTTAGCTTTTGTAGTCAACTTGATATTTTATTCTGCGGACATTTGATCTTGCGCGAAGCAAATTTGCAAATATTATAATTTTTATGTGGACACATCATTTGTAAAGCAAACAAGTTTAATAGTTTGAAATTTTAAATATATTTTAGAAACAATGTATAACAACAATTTACTCTTCACTTTAGGAAGCTTACTCTTCACATTTGTAAAGCAAACAAGTTTAATAGTTTGAAATATTAAATATAATTGTATAGCATGCCTTTTTGAATCAATAAAAAAAAAACTTTTTAGGCCTCCAATATTTACATCCTTGATAACAGAAACTTTATAACTCGAATGACAAAATAGAACTACTTAAACAAAAAATTGCGATAGAATTCAAATGGAGGAGAAAAGAAAGGAAAAAAAATTAATATGTCAAGATTAGACAAAATAGTTTAATGACTTTTCTTATATGTTACTAACATTTTAAAAGACCTCATTTCGCTTGCAAAATTTGAAATTATTTTTAAAAAATATATTTATTAGTATATATAGTAATTCATATTTGTCAATATGGTATAATTTTTGCGGGACATTTATATTCTTTACCTACTTAAATGTTGGAATAAAAATTCCCAACGGCTTCTGTTCTTTGACTGGCTGCTTGGCTAGTGATCCATAGTTCATAGTTTTTAGGAAGCGGAGGCGATTCGATGAGAATCGAACTAAATTCGATATGATATTCGATCGAAATAAAAAAATTGTACAGATAATATTAAAATACAACTTTAAAATTTACGCAGATTAAGTTTAAATCTGGATACAAATTGAACGACTCCGGAGTCCGGACATCGCACCGCCGTCCTGACCTTTTTGAAGTTGAAGACAAAAATGCCGAAGCCGATCTTTTGTGACGACTTAATGCAGCACGAAGCTAATCTCCGAATTACAAGTTCCAACTACAGTGACAAATGAATAGTTCGCGTTCAGTTCAGCGGGATTAAAAATTCGTGATTCAAGAATAATTCGGGTATAATTTGGAAATGAATCGGTACCACAAGAAATAAAAACCCAAAAAAAAAAAAAAAATTAAAAAAAATTTCGTGTTTTTTTGCATTTTTTTGCGAATAATTCGTGAATTCACGTTTTATTCATGAATAAAACGTATTATACATTTTTTTTTGCGTTTAATTCGGTGTTTGATTCGGAAAAATAAAAAACAAAAGAATAAAACGCGAATTATTCGCAAATTTATCGTGAATTGTGTCACTATGGTTACAATCATATATAGTTCTATGAGAAAAAGTTTAGTATTCTCCAAAAATTAATAATCAGTTCTCTCTCTAAATTATCTACAAAATCAACAACATCAATTAGTTCCTAGCATACTACACAATTATTTTCAAATTTTAGTAAGTTCAAGATTCAAATTATATCTTTTAGAAACTGATGAAAACCAGAACAAAAAGTGCACAGTAATACTGCAATTATATTCGCCATAGACAATCCGCAATGAAAGCTACGTTCATTGAACCTGGCTCTTTTTTGAATAAAAAAAAAAAAAGTTTGGTTCTTTCGCCGTCGCCAAAAGTCAGAGAGAGAGAGGAGCTATACGGCTAGCCTTCTCTTTCTACACTGCTATTCTTCTATTTCCTAACTCTCAGTATATCTTATAAAAGTGAGTCATAATGTACCCAGTAAATGTTTTAATACAACCCGGTACAAATTTGACAATACAATTGCAACTACACGGATCTTTTCTTTCATGTAGTCTTCTCTAGTCCGACCCTTCAATCTTCTCAAAACACAGAGACACTCCCGCCTCCCGATCCTTTTTTGTTCTGGTAACATATTTTAGTCAAAATCTATACAATCTTTTACAAATAAGAACTTCGGTTCCTGGATAACCAAACTGCAAGCAGCAACTGAACCAATTTACCTCGACACGTCATATATATGCTCAAATGTCGTAAACTTTGCCAGTGGACATAGGTATCTTACAATCTTATATAGATTCTGGTAAATCCTTACTGCAGGCTCAAAACCTCCTTTTCTTCACTAATGGCGACAGCCGCCTCCAAACCTCTGCGCCATTTTTCACCATCTCTACCTCACATCGCCTCTAACAAACCCAAATCACATATCAGATTGCCACGTGTCACTGTTCCAGCTCTCTCTTCCTCGTCCACCTCCTCCCCATTCACAGAAGCGAACTCTGAATCCCGATACCAGAGAGAAACCTGGACCCACAAAAGTACCCTCGATAACAAATCAAACGATATCGCTCTCCAGCTTCCTGAACTGAAGAAGCTTCTAGAAGCACTACGAATTTCAAGAGAAAAAGAAAGGGGTCAATTAGAGAGCACTGCTACACCGGGTCGGGTTGCGCTGGTAGGGACTGGTCCAGGAGACCCGGAACTGCTAACAGTTAAAGCGGTTCGGGCAATTGAAAAAGCTGATCTAATTTTGTATGATAGATTGGTTTCTAATGATGTGCTTGATATGGTTCGACCCGATGCCCGTCTGTTGTATGTCGGAAAGACGGCCGGATACCATAGCCGAACTCAGGTGAGAAATAATTTTGCTTTTAAATAGGGTATTTTCTTGCAATTTCTCATTTTGTTTGGGCTTGTCTGCAATTTAGTTGGTGATTAACCGATTATAATCTATTTGTATAGGAGAGATACATCAGTTGCTTCTGAGCTTTGCTGAGGTGGGGGCAAATGTGGTCCGGTTGAAAGGAGGTGATCCTTTGGTATGCTCTTTTGTACCACTTTTGGATGATTTATTTCAATCTGTATATTTGTGTGATGCTGTTATCCAGTACAATGTAATACTGATACCATTCAATTTTGTTCCGGTACCATGCGTACTACTGCAAACTGTGTTGGATTAAGCGAGTATAATCAGTATTAAACGATTACATTATTAATACTTATTCGCAGTGTCATTATACAGCAGTACAATGTAATACTGGTACCATTCAATTTGTTCCGGTACCATGCGTAGTACTGCAAATTGTGTTGGATTAAGTGAGTATAATCAGTACGTATTACACGATTACATTATTTGTATTAACAGAGTGTCATTATACAGCATCAGTACAATGTAATACTGGGAAATCAGTTTTGTTCCAGTACCATGCACAGCACTGCAAATTGTGTTGGATTAAGCAAGTTTTATCAGTATTACATGATTGCATTATTAATACTTATTCCCAGAGTGTCATTATGTTCATATGTGTTTTTTTTTTTTTGCCCTTTTCCGGTAGGTATTTGGTAGGGGTGGGGAAGAGATGGACTTTCTACAACAGCAAGGAATCAGAGTTGAAGTTATTCCTGGTACGCAATGCACTGGCTCTAACATAATAATTTTTGACGGTTTCAATTTCTAACTCTTCCAAATCTCAAATGCCATATCTAATACAAAACATGAAATGCAGGAATAACTTCGGCATCTGGAATAGCAGCTGAGCTTGGCATTCCACTGACTCACCGAGGAATTGCAAACAGGTACGCACTCAAAAACAAGTGATTTGCTGTACCAGCCTGTATGTATTGGTACTTAGTATTTACATTAGTTTTTTGAAAATACATCTGTATCGCAACTACAATTTATTTCTGCAGTGTGAGATTTCTGACGGGTCACTCGAGAAACGGCGGTACTGATCCGTTGTATGTAGCTGAGAATGCGGCCGACCCTGATTCAACTCTAGTAGTGTATATGGGCCTATCTACCCTTCCGTCACTTGCCCCAAAATTAATGTCTCATGGCTTGCCGGCTGAAACTCCTACAGTTGCTGTCGAACGCGGTACCACCCCTCAACAAAGAACAGTACGTAAATAAAAGGCTTATCATTTCTATTTTGTGTTTTTTTTTCCGATAATACCTACTGTATCATTGATTCTTTTTTGGGTAATTTCATGTATACCCCTGAAAAACTTAGAAATGACGTATTCCCCCCTCTAAAGTTCATACTATCATATTTACCCTTCTAAATTTAGAAAACTCACAGATTTATCCATTTTATTGCCTTTTCTGTTAGACATCATTTTAAATTTACAAATTTGGTTGTAATTCAAAGAGTAATTTTTCAATGACTGCAATTGTCTCAGCTTCTATTATATTTGCTTTGGTTCATGTAGGTATTTGCAAAACTAGGGGATTTGGTAAATGAGGTCAAGTTAGCGGAGTTGGTATCCCCGACACTTATAGTAATTGGAAATGTGGTGGCGTTATCGCCATTTTGGCCTTATTCATCAGGAGAAAATACAGTTATGGTACAAGAACATGTGCTAATGAGATAAAATTTTTGAGAATTCATTTGCATTTTGCAAGGAAGAGCATTCTATCATACAGAAAATGGGGTATAGTAAAAAGGAAAACGATCTGAGAAAATATCATGTTCCCTATCAAGAATGATTTAAGAAAATTACTCGGCTAATCATGTCAGCGAGAATGTTTGTTCCGTCTGTTTTCCTTTTTCTTAACCCCTTGTTGTTGCCCCGAGATTTTTTTTTAGAAAATAATTCTTTTTGCTGTATATTTGCTGTATTGTCAAATTTTCACAATGCTGAAAATAAATTGAAATAATTCATGATTTTGTTTTTGTATCATTTAAATTGAGAGAATTCAGCTGAACTGGTGTCAGGCCTGATTGATGTTCTTATAGACCTGCGCTGTGACAAAATCTAATTGTGTACCTAAACTATAATCTGTTTCAATTCTACTTTTTATTCATTTTTATTATAATTTATAAGCATTACAGAACCAATAGAGTTTTGTCATGCTAAAATATCATTTTTCATATTTACCATTTCCATCATTCTGGATTTTTTTTATTGTAATTAAGAACATAATAGAAACAGTTGTATTCTAGGATGAGATTGGCCTCTTATTCATTTCAGCATCAAAACCCATTTGTTATTTAAATTTTTTTTACTAGATTGTAGTTCCTATTTGGTAGATTATTATCAGACTATGTCTTTCTTACATATTATTTTCGAAAGTATAGACAAAATATGAATTTGTTTTCCTTCAGAAATTAAATTATAGTTGTGTGGAAATAGTAAAATGCAGCGGAGCATTAAATGAAACCATTGTCACTGTTAAAATAGTTTGTTAGGTAAACATGGGTCTGTTGCTAAAGCAGTACGTATTTTACCAACATTCATTTTGCCGAGATTTTTATATATAAGAAAATAAATAAATAAAATATTAAAAATAAGAAACTGTTCACCAGAATTTCAAAACTAAGAAGGACGCCATCCCAGAAAACGTCCCGTGAAAAAAAAAAAAAAAAAGAAAAAAAAAAAAGGACGGGACGCCATCCCAGAAAACGTCCCGTAAAAAATAAAAAAAAATAAAAAAAATAAAAAAAAAAATTTCTGCTGTGTTCAATCAGAAATCCAATAATTTTGATCAGATTCAAAATTTATTTTAGAGAAAATGGCTACATGGATTTTTGTGTTCTTTATATCAAAATAAAGGTATGAAAGTCTAGTTTCCAGATAATATAATTTCTCTATACAAAAATATTACAGATTGGTACAGTTTTAGCGATTAATTGACAGAGGTCAGAATTCAGAAAAGCTGAAATTCCATTGAGCAGTCCTATAATTTTGATCAGATTCAAAATTCATTTTAGAGAAAATGGCTACATGGATTTTTGTGTTCTTTATATCAAAATAAAGGTATGAAAGTCTAGTTTCCAGATAATATAATTTCTCTATACAACAATATTATAGATTAGTACAGTTTTAGCGATTAATTGACAGAGGTCAGAATTATTGGACTGCTCACTGAAATTTCAGCTTTTCTGAATTCTGACCTCTGTCAATTAATCGCTAAAACTGTACCAATCTGTAATATTTTTGTATAGAGAAATTATATTATCTGGAAACTAGACTTTCATATATTTATTTTGATATAAAGAACACAAAAATCCATGTAGCCATTTTCTCTAAAATGAATTTTGAATCTGATCAAAATTATAGGACTGCTCAATGGAATTTCAGCTTTTCTGAATTCTGACCTCTGTCAATTAATCGCTAAAACTGTACCAATCTGTAATATTTTTGTATAGAGAAATTATATTATCTGGAAACTAGACTTTCATACCTTTATTTTGATATAAAGAACACAAAAATCCATGTAGCCATTTTCTCTAAAATAAATTTTGAATCTGATCAAAATTATTGGATTTCTGATTGAACACAGCAGAAATTTTTTTTTTTTTTTTTTTTTTTTTTTTTTTTTTACGGGACGTTTTCTGGGATGGCGTCCCGTCCCGTTTTTTTTTTTTTTTTTTTTTTTTACGGGACGTTTTCTGGGATGGCGTCCCGTCCCTTTTTTTTTTTTTTTCACGGGACGTTTTCTGGGATGGCGTCCCTGAGGGACGCCATCCCGAGTGGCGTCCTTCTTACTTTTGAAATTCTGATGAACAGTTTCTTATTTTTAATATTTTATTTATTTATTTTCTTATATAAAAATTTCGGTTCATTTTGAGGCCTGTTCCTCGTGATCAAATTTTGGGTCACTGACATTATCAAGTGCAAGACGATACGAATTCCAAGGAATTGATAATCAATGATTGTTGTCACTGGTCGTCTACAACATGAAAGTGGGGAAATTTTTTATTGGTAGAAATTAATAGAAAAGAAGAGAGAAATAAAAAGAGTACATGCAGTTCTTATATTGGTAAAAAGATCAGTAAAATTCTTACTGACTCAAAAAATTAAAAAGTTTGGATCAGTAGGAATTCTACCGATCCAAACTTAGTTTTTTTTTTTTTAAATCTGATGTATAGATGGAGAGAATTCTTATATTATATTTCTAGTAAAATATGAAAAGTTTTTCAAAAAACAGATAGCATGTTTCTATTATATCTAAATTTTAACTCTAACTATTTTTGTAAAAAAATTATTTTACTAGAAAAAATGAAAGAAAAAAAAAACAAACTAGTTTTTGGATCGGTAAGAAGTTTACTGATCTTTCTACCAATATAAGAACTGATGTACTCTTTCTATTTTCCTCTCTTTTCTATTAATTTCTACCAAAAAAATATCCAGAAAGTGGGGGAGTTCGGATCCTCTGATCCTCTGAGGTAACTCAAATTTTGTGCTGTAGATGAACCACTTTTATTATTAATAAAGGTAATGGTATACTGGTATAAATAACTAAATTGATACAAATTAGTAATTCTACGTACCAAATTAATAATACTTTGGAAATTTTAAGATTTCTATTTCCTGCTTGAAAATGATTTATTGAACTGCTGTCGCTTTATTACGCTGTTTATGATATTAATTTACTGATTAACTTTCTTGAAGGTTTTTCTTGTCTACAACGTGCAAGTATCAACGTCATTAATCTTAGAGGTGCTACCGGTCGGGTAGGCTCCACATACTATTATATTTGGACCCGTACTCTAAAAGTGTTCGGGTCAGAATTTCAATCCATTTACTTATTAGTTTCAAATCGGGTCGGGTCCGGATCCGGATACCTATCTACCTGTAGATATTTCGGGTTCAGTCTTTCGGTTCCGGGTAAATAAATATGCATAACTTGTTTGAGGATTACCGGGTCCGGGTTGGGTCCGGATCCGGAGCGGGTACATGTCGCAACTCATAAGCATTTGAAAAACCCTTTACCCTTTACGTTTAAATATACTTATAATTTCTTAAACATCTCACAATATATCATTATAATATAAATTAAAATCTGCTCCAAAATATTAAAGGTGAGATAATTTTAGAAAATAAAATATTGGAGATGGTGATTTCATTCTATGGTTCCAAAAATCTACGAATAGAATATTAATATCAATTTATTTCAATCAGCGAAGAAAAGCAATAAATTTCAATAATCAGTGCAGAAAGACAGATATATGGTAGACAAAGAGATCAAGAAAGGAATTAATTAGCTTCGAAAATTTATAGGCAAAAGGTGAACGTGACATTTGATTTCAATGAACTGTGCGAAAAGAGCAATAAATTTCTTTCAAGAAATTAAAAAAATACTACAAATGATTTTTTCATAGTTATTAATATATTTTTAATATTAAATATAAATGAATGGTATTATCATTTTATCGGGTATTTATACGGGTATCAGGTCGGGTTCAGTTATGGGTCGAATAATTAAATCAAACTCATATCCTATCCATTATAGTATCGATTCCGGTTCGAATTCAGATCGGATATTAAATTATTAATTTTGTAACCGTACTCATAATTTAACCGGTTATATTTTTTAAACCATACCCTATCCAAATTAATCGGATCTGGGTCAGTTCCGGTTCGGATCCAGTTTGATTCCGAATCAGATCCGGGTAATCGGGTAAAAGTAGCACCTCTAGTCATTATGAGTTTATAGCTGCATTGATCGATCATTACATTAGAAATGGACAGCGGATCAGTCCTGAATAGTTATTTCATGCACATTATATAGTGATTGATATTTGATACATAGGTAGGTTAGAAGTGTTTTTTGTTTGGACCAAAGGGGCCTTTATAAAGGCTAGATAACTCTCTAATTATTGTTACTTTGAGATTCGTGCAAAAATTTTTGAACTGTCCGGGTTTTTTACGGTTTTTTACATATTAACTCAAAATTTGATTTAGTGATAAATGATAATTCTTTCTATGTATGAGGTTGCAAGTTTGAAATCCGAAAATGAACAAATAAAACTTTTTTTTAGTAAAAGTTAGAGGCCAAGCTATCAAATTATTTAACATCTACAAAGAATTACTAGTATCGTGCCCGTGCGTTGCAACAGGAATATTATAAGATTGAATAGAATATGAAGAGACTTTTTTTTATTGAAATTTCACTCAGAATTAAGAAAAATATATAAATAAAAATAAAAAATACAAATGACAAAAAAAAACGGAGAGATAAATAATAAATAACAGTAAAAGAAACAACAACAAATGAAAAAAAAAGAGATCAAATATAACATAAAAAAATCTTGAAGTATCATTGCTAGTGTGATTCTCTTCGATGTAGTCCAACATTTCTGAAAATGAAAAAAAAAAATATGAAAAATAGATTATAATTGCTCCAATGGAAAAAATATAATAAAATTAGAAAATCAATATTTCTATTCTTGATTTTCTCGATTCCAAGTGTGGGGTGATTTGTATAGAAACAACTCTAATCAAATATATCTAGATTTTTCTATTATGTTGTTGGGATCTATATAGAAACAAACAAAGAAAATTATGGAAACAAAGAAAAAATTGATTTTCATTTTCTGTCGTGATAATTTGTATAGAAACAAAGGAGAAATAGGAAACCAAAAATAAGGAAACGAATAAGTTGCTAAACGTAGGAGAAATAAGGAAAAAAAATGTCGCTACAAGGCAATA